>JAFIDM010046398.1:0-35425 GCA_023159025.1 Thereuonema tuberculata
ACTAATAAATTTTGGCAATTTATTACTTGCTCTTCGTATGATATGTACAACAATAAATACAACAACTATGTAACAAAATAAAGTTTTCTTTGTAAATCAATCACTACATTTTGAGAGATATAGAGATTATATTATTTTAGAAATCTTGATCACGAACAACGGACTTTTGATTTGAAAATTCTAAAACTGAAGAACGCCATATTGTTTTGAAGTATACAGTAGGCCTACTGTGAAATCAATAGATCAATAATTTTCTTTTTTTTTTATGTTTTATTCAAATTCGGTTAAATGTGGATTTCAATTTTATCCTATTTTTTATTTTATTTTCTTGACATTCTTTTAATATTTGATGCTTGTCTGGTGTCGCCCATGAGGCGTTGAAGTAAAGCCTCTCTGATAAGCGTTAGAAAAGGATCGTACCATCATTTCTCATTTTGGTATCAAGATATTTCATTCATAAACAGAAGATTTAATGTGCCAGAAATTAATATAAACGCATAAAGAAATAACATAGAAATGAAAAATATCTGAGCTTTCATTGGTTTGAGTTTGGTACGGCCGTTTCGTCCTTTGTATGGACTCGTCAGTCAAACCAACCCACCAGATGAAATGCTCAGATAGTGCAAAAGTAATCGGTTCCGCCGGCCAGGATTTGACGTTTTGCTTGTTTTTGGTTTTTTTTTTTTTTTTTAATGTGTTTTCTTTTGGAGGGGACAACAGTCGGGTGAGGGAGTGGTTTCCCTTATCACCTTTGCACTACCTGAGCGTTTCATCTGGTGAGTGGGTCTGGCTGACGAGTCCGCACATAGGACGAAACGGCCGTTCCAAACCACGACCTTCTTGAACAAGGCCTTCGCGCTCCAGCTGTGACGTCATCATACTCCGCTTCACTTTGCGTAGCTCAGTTTGCTGTTACTCAGAAACTAATCGGAATTGTTAAATAATTTTATTTGACAAAACTTACCATTTTCAATTTTTTCTGCTTCATATACAGTAAAACCCCGTTATTACGCTCGTCAAGGGACCATGAACTACAAGCGTAATAAGCGGGATGGCGCTATAGACGGGAAAGGATTTATGAGATGGGGAAACATTTAGACACCATTTTACAGGAAAGATACTTGATTCTGCAATAGATATAGATATATATAGATATATATATATAGTTATATAATATATATACTAGATATAGTGCGAGCTTATTTCCTATTAAAAAAAAATCTTTGATTGTGGTTTGCCGTGTGTGTGTGCTACTGTTATGAATTATGACATTTTCAATGCGGTTCAAATAACTATTAACATCAATTGATGCACCACTAGGAGCAACACTAATATATTTTCGGAGCAGATCTAGTGCACTGCCCGCTATTTCACGCGCCTATTCTTGAATGATTGGGCCACTTAATGGCACTGATGAATTCATTCAATTAGAATTTCCTGGGCATCTTAATATTTTCCACACTTTACTTTTTTACGTTTGCAACCACCCTTCGCTGCATTGGTAATTCCATTCTTATTTTTTATGATTGTTCTCAGACTGGATGAGGGATTTCGTAGAGATTCTGCAAAATCCTTCTGACTTAGTGTAGAATTCTCGTCATACTTACGGAGAATTTCCAATTTTTCACTTATAGAAAGGGATTTTCGCTTCGAAATTTTGCGCTAACTTACTGTATCACAGACCCGCACTTCAAAGAATCCCTCCTACCAGGGAAAGAAAAGAATCTTTACTGTGTTACATTTCTTTTCGATACAAAATTTCCGATATAAATAAAGCGCTACAAGCGGGATTTGAAGCGTTATAAGAGGGTAAAAGTATACAGAGCTACATAGAAAATTCCAGGGACCGTATGAAAGGAGCGTAAAGAACGGGAAAGTGCTATAAGCGGGAGCGTAATAACGGGGTTTTACTGTATTTAACTTTTATTTTGGACAAAATTAATATTATTATTTATTTAGTATTATTTTCCGTCTTATTTTAAACATTGAACAGGGATTCCAGAAATCTACTTTTCAACAATTACATTTTATATGTCTAAAAAAAATCAATATAAATAATGCAATTTAGTTCACTTTTTACTTATAAACTGATTATTTAATGTTGAGGTTTCTTAACAGTAGCTTACCATTTAATCACATCTTTTATAGTGATTCCAATATAGATCTAGTAATTAACAGAATATTTTTTTGAGACAAATTACGCCGACACACATCTAAAAAGGTTAAAAAGAATTAAAACAAATCTAAAAAGGGAGCAAGATCTCGGTTTCGCTCATGCAACTTATCTTTTTCCACTGGTGATTAAAATTAACAAACCCGTCCTTAAATACATTCTGTGAAAAACAAAATGTGATGAAACCCAATATTCAACCAATGAAAATACAGAAATTTGCGTCAATGAAACCAGTGAAGGGATGGCTGGAATATCCAATGAAAGGCTCACCTGGCTCTAATGCTTGCCACGGAAACAGAAAATACGTCACCCATTGTGGATGAACTCACCCATGAGAGCCAAGACACACGGTAGTTGCAAATGATGTAACAATTAAGTAATTAATTAAGAAAAGGAAATATAAATAAAAATAAAAATATAAAACCATAGATATGAGATTAAGGTACAACAATGGTTATTTGCGAAGACCGTAATCAGCTATTTGTTATACTGAAAGATTATCATTATCAGCGTGATGGGATGTTAAAATAAATACCGTCAAGATTCTTTCATTTACGAACGAAGTGGTCAGATTCTCTATAGAGGATACGAGGATTTTCTAGGTTTATTGAATGATTGGTACTATTAAAATGAACTATATTTTTATTGTAATATTTTTTTTTAGTATATAAAACAATATAAAGTATAAAATAAAACAATTCATGAAATAATTGAGGAAATATAATCTATGCACTTGCCATGTCTTCTTAATAGCAATGGTACTATAATAATAATAAATTTACTGATGATGTCTTGTGTACCTAGAAAATTCTTTTTATTTTATTTTTTTTTATTTAAATAATCATCAAAATGGTTTCTTTTTCATACAAATTTGTGGTTCTGAAAAGGACCTTTTTGACAGTAACCCTTGTCTTGGATCGTAATCTGGGTACTCACAGCCGGATCACCTGCTACCAGGGTTTTTTGAGAGGTATACTCCTCTCAAGATATGACCTTTCTTCTTCTAAATATTTACTAAAATACCGACAGAATATCGTAAATAATACTCCAAACATTATATATAAAAAATTATACCTTTTAACTTCTTCCTTTTCATCTTTGTTTATTAAACAAAAAAACACCATATCTCCAAAACATGTAGTTTATTTAAAAATTTTCAGAATTTTCGGGATGATAATACGCCATCCCTTCTTCAAGCGAAATGAACAATAAATTAGTTCTTTGGAATAATCAAAAATACAAACTAGTGATAAACATGAACACACGTTGAAATATTCACAATTGTTTTTACAATATGAAATAGCAATATTCTTTTTCATTACTTTACAATTTTTGAAAAACAAATATTTAACAATAAATCCAAATGAACTAACAACATAATAACACATTAGATAAATCAATTCTTGTTTACAATAAGATAAAAAAGTGGTTAATATTGATGAATTTCATTATTGAAATGTTTTTTGATGATTGGATTGTTAGTTAAATTAAAGGATTCAAAATATCTGAGTTATCTTATTGTAAAATACATTTAATTTTTTATATAAAATATTTATGTAGTTATCCCATGTAAAAAAATCATTTATAATTACACCTAAATATTTAAAATTATTTATTATATCAACTTCAGTACAAGAAATACATTTTGTACTATTTCCATGTAAACAGTCATGTGAATGTATTTTGAATGTAATTTTTTTATCTACTATTTTCTTTTTTGGTTTTATTAATATTCCTTTTGTTTTTTCATTATTAAGAAAAAGTTTATTATCATGAAGCCATTTTTGTAAAATATTAAAATTATCCTGTAAAGTTTTATTCACAATCTCCAAATTTAAACCTGATGTATATATTATTATATCATCAGCATATACATATATATAACAATCTTAAAACATAAAAAAGATCATTTAAAAAAATTATAAATAAAATTGGCCCTAAATTGGATCCTTGTGGCACTCCAATATTAATTGTTTTCCTTTTACTTAATATTTTATTTATTTGCACATAAATCTTTCTATTTTCTAAATAATTTTTCATAATATTAAATATTTTACCTCCTATTCCATATTTTTTCAATTTAATCAAAAGCAAATTATGATCTATCAGATCAAAAGCTTTACTCAAGTCAATAGTTATTATTAGTATAAATTTTTATTAATATGCCCACAAAATTTTTCTAATAATTTCGTTGTACTTTTAGTTTATTGATAAGCATTTTGATTTTCATTAATTACATTAAATATTTTTAAAAATTCTTGTAATTTTTTTAGTAAAAATTTTTTCTATTATTTTATTTATAGTTGATGACACAGCAATAGGTCTATAATTTTTTACAATCATTAAAAGCATTATTTTTGAATATTGGAACAATTTTTGATATTTTTAAATTATTTGGATAAATTTCTTTATTGAAAATTAATTGTATCATTAATGCTAACAATTTAGCAAAAATTTCCTTTTTCTCTTTGATATCAGAAATAGATATTTGATCATGTCCAATTGATTTTTTATTTTTCATCCTATTTATTATATTTATTATCTCTTCACCATTTGGTACATCAATTACAATTGATGTAATAATAATAATAATAATAAATCTGAATAAAAAGAAAAAATAAACCGATTTGGGGAATCGATCCAACATCCTTTGTCTTTGTCATAAGCTCAATGCTTTATCCATTAGACCACCATGAAGTATGGATTATTCCGCGTGACGTTACTTTAATCTTTACAAGAAATCGACTATAATTAAAAACATCAGAAAACATTCTCGTAAGTTGTCATTCTTTCCATATACGAAATCTGGAACTATTGGTTGATTTGTATTACTGATGTTAGGGTGAGCTAATGACAGCTATTTTTTTTTTTTTTTTTTTTTTTTTTACATAACTTTTAAGGAATTTGGAAATTTCTATTATTTTTAAACAAATTATAAAATGTATCTCTAACTATTCTTTTAATTAAATTCCAATATTAAAAAAAAAAAAAGCTTTTAGTAATTCTTATGAATTGTTTTATTATCTCGTGAAATTGCCATTAGCTGTTTTTTTTATTTGATAGCGTTTCAAGCTACGGTAATTCAAATACTTAAATTAATTTACAGTATTACGAAATTAAATTAGAAATATGTTCACCTCTGGCTTGTGTGTAATGAAATTTTTAGTTGAGAATAAATGTTCCGGTAGTTTTCTTTTGTTTTTTGCAAATGAATCTCAACTCGTACATATCGGTCGGTTATCAACGTTGAATTAGAGTTGAGCCACGTAAAAGGTCCAATTGGGTGACGATACACTGGGTCAATGTTTATCTGTTGAATTCAAGTAGTGCAACACGTTTGAAGCTACACGTTTGCCCAGCGTTTAGTCATTCAACTTCGAATGATGCAACCGGGCATAAAAAAATTCTTTAATTTGGTAATAATTGAACTCAATGTCTTTGTGGTACATTAAGTTCACCCTTCATTGGTCTTCCTATTTCCTGGGTAAGAACCTGGAAAACCCAGAGTCTATTAAATTCAAATGATGCCCAAGCCACGACGACATTTTAAATAATCTAAGATTCTTTTTTTTTTTTTTGCTTTTAGGGTTTCACTAGCCACTTTATCCATTTACATTTTCCTAATTTCCTTTTCATAGTTTTCTTTATTGATAAAGAAAAATCGAAATCAGAAGTATTTCAAAATTTAATAATCAATGTTATAACATAAAAGAATTGGGGGGGGGGAGTCTAATTTCAGGATAGGGGAAATTGAGATCAAACAATGTAATTATATTTTCAGTTGAACTAGAATATCATCCTACCAAATTTTAAGAAATCACTCAAGCCATTTTAGTGAGCGATTTCGGGGGTAGTTTTAGAGAAATGGAAGAGCTACAGACAAAATAAAAACATAATAAAAATAAATATACTTATATTTTTATTTTGTCTGTAGCTCTTCCATTTCTCTAAAACAACCCCTGAAATCGCTCGCTAATTTTTTTTTGTTTTTGTTTAATGTTGAAGCATGAATTATATAAGTTTTTTTGAGGTTTAGTGGGTTGGGGAGGGAATCTAGTTGTCTTAACACGCGTACAGACAGAGAAATGGGAAAATAGCGAAGGAAAAATGTTCAACTGGTGTTCTGTAATAAACGAAACTTATCGCGTAGTTTCCTGCGTTCATACTGCTCCTGATTCTACCAATTCATGCGTCTGTAAACCTTTTATTTCTTTTATATATTTCTTTTACCTAAAATTCTGCAAATTTAAATATGAAATTATGAAGCACATGGGATTTTTTTAGAATCAAGAAAATATGAATCCCATGTGCTTCATAAGTTCATATTTGAATTTAGAAAACTAGAAACAAGAAAATATTTTTCAAAATATTCTGTAATTAATTAAATTAAAATTCAAAAAAGCGTGTTCGAGTAGTACTTGGTATTTTCTACTTAAAAAAAAATTGATGAAAACCTGTAATGATAAAACATTTGTAAAATAATGACTTGTATTTAAAATATTTATTATTAATGCAATAGTTAATTTTTAAGTATCGGGCCTCCAGCCTAGAGTGAAGAGTGTTACGCATTTGACCACCGGGTTCACATATGGAGACTCAGGCAATTCAGGCGACTGCAAACCTTTTATTTCTTTTATATATTTCTTTTACCAATACACCTTAAATTCTGAAACTATAAATATGAACTTATGAAGCACATGGGATTTATATTTTCTTGTTTCTATTTTCAAAATATTCTGGAAAACATTTAAATTAAAATTCAAAAACAGTCAATTTTGGGGGTTTTTCGATGTATTACTCAGAATTTTCAACTTAAAAAATCTTGACAATAGCCTGAAATGATAAAAAATTTGTAAAATAATGTTTTTTATTTAAAATATTTATTATTAGTGCAATAGTTAATTTTTTTTAAAAATAATTAATTTCATACAATTTTTATTTTAAAAGTTAACTAATTAGTTTGCACTAATAATAAATATTTTAAATACAAAACATTATTTTACAAATTTTTTATCATTTTAGGCTTTTGTCAAGTTTTTTTTAAGTTGAAAATACCGAATAATACCTCGAAAAATGCTCAAAAAATTTCTGTTTCTGAATTTTAATTTAATTAATTACAGACTATTTTGAAAATTAAAAAACAAGCAAATATAAATCCCACAAGGACTAATTTAAAAAAGCTAACACAATTGCTTAAAAAAATATTTTTTAAATTTTGAAAAACTAAAAAAATCTTTAAAAAAAACATATAATAGAGAAACAAATCTAGGTTTCAACCTGTTAACAGGTCTTCCTCAGATAAATCCCACATGTTTCATAAGTTCATATTGAAATTTTCAGAATTTTAGGTGCATTGGTAAAAGAAATATATAAAAGAAATAAAAGGTTTGCAGCCCACCTTAATAAAACTATAGTCGCCGTAGAATATGTGAACCCGGTGGCAAATAGGTAGCACTACTCACTCTAGGCTGAAGGCGGCTGAGTTCAATGTCACTGTAAAAAAAATAATAATAATAATAATCGGTCATCTTTGTGGAAGGAAGTTCAGATGTCATTTTTCAGACTCCTTTCAAAACGGATTTTGTCTTCGATTCCACGTCGATGTCAAATCAATTACAAACTGTATTCATGGGGCCAGGTGAAAATGCAACACTTTGTTTGCATTAAATATTTTAAAGTAATATTAATTTTTTGGAACTTTTTCTTTTTTTTTCGGATTCTGTGCGCTATATCAGTTTCAATGTATGATAGACAATACATCAAATTAATATATTTGTCCACTACGTGTGCGTTCAGTGATCCATCGCATAGGTGGGTCTGAACGTGCTCTTTAAAAGCAATGGGTAAGTGGGTTTATTTTTTAGGGAAATAAACAAAAGAAACTAAAAGATTAAATTTAAAATGGAGAAAGAATTGAATAACAAATTAAATTTCTTGGATTTATGATAATGAATAAAGAAAATAAATTGGAATTAAAACATTATCGAAACTTTAATTTAAATAATTATTTACTTAATTTTGATTCAGAGCATGATATAGAAGTGAAAAGAAGCATTATTGATAACTACCTACAAAGAATTGACAGATCTACAAGTACAGAAGAAGATTTTTTGAGGGAAATAGAAAACATGAAAGTTATTTTCAGAAATAATGTTTATAATGATAGTATAACCATTATAAGCATTACTGGAAGTTTCATTATCCATTGCTGAAGTTACTAGCCCAATAGCACCACCACTCTTTAACAGTATGTCAGTTTGTTCAGGTGGTATGCTCAACTTCAACCTTACTGCATTAGCTCAGCACAGTGGTGCTTTATCTATGGGCACACCGTCCAGTCCATCAACTAGTCATGACCAATCTATCTCTTATAGTTTGGTCACAAAATTGGAAAAACGTAAAGACATAATACCGTTTTTTCTTTTATAAGATTTTATCGGAAGGGACCAATTTTGAACACTCAACTTCCGGTCAGGGAGTGGTCCAACAGGTCTGATTTTTTGGACGTGGTCACCTATTTTTTGTGTTGCTGAACACAATGGTGAAGGTTTCATTCTAATATCTCTAACCGTTTGTCTACTACAGAGTGTGACATCTGTCAAAAAAGTGTGACATCCAGACAAAACCAATAGCGGTTCCCTATGTTCTACAGGCAAGCTGTAACCTAGGGGCCGCTAAATACTACATTTCTTTTTGTCATTTTCAAAAATGATTTCAAATGAATCGTGTGAATAACCCGTTCAAAATTCAAATCAAGCAACATTGACAGATCTGTCAATATGAGGATTTTAGCGTCACGAGTGATTGTTATTCAAAGCTAACACTGCCTCACTTCGCCCCACAAGACTTTTTTAGATATGTGTTCTGTGGTTCTAGCCTAAATTCGTGCGAATATAGACGGGTGTTAGTTGCTACGATCTAAAATCACTTTGTTTTTACGCCAAAATATTTTACGTTTTTTTTTTTTTTTTTTTTTATGTCAGAGCATTGATTATTAAATTTTGAAATACTTCTGATTTCAATTTTTCTTAATCAATAAAGAAAACTATGATGAGGAAATTAGGAAAATGTAAATGGATAAAGTAGCTAGTGAAACCCTAAAAGTAAAAAAAAAAAGAATCTTAAAATTATTTAACATGTCGTCGTGGCTTGGGCATCATTTGAATGTAATAGACTCTGGGTTTTCCAGGTTCTTACCCAGGAAATAGGAAAACAAATGAAGGGTGAACTTAATGTACCACAAAGACATTGAGTTCAATTGTTACCGAATGAAAGAATTTTTTTATATCCGGTTGCATCATCCGAAGTTCAATGACTAAACGCTGGGCAAACAGCAACGTGTAGTCTGAAACGTGTTGCACTACTTGAATTCAACAGGTAAACATAGATCCAGTGACACGTCACCCAAATGGTCCGTTTACGTGGCTCAACTCTAACTCAACGTTGATAACCGACCGATATTTACGAGTTGAGGTTCATTTGCAAAAAACTACGGGAAGAAATTATTCTCAAATAATACGAAATTTAATTACACACAAGCCTGAATGGTGAACATTTCTAATTGAATTTCGTAATTCTGTAATTTAAGTATTCGAATTACCATGGCTTGAAACGCTATTAAACTATAAAACAGCTAATGGCAAAATAAAGGAAAAATAAAGAATCTCAGATTATTTAATGTGCCGTCGTGGCTTGGACATCGTTTGAATGTAACCGACCTTAGGTTTTCTTATCCAGGAAACACGAAGGCGAATGAAGGAACATCAGTAAAAATATATTTCGGATTTTTTCAAATGTAAACGAAAAGAACCAAAAAAACTAAGAAAATGAAAAAATATTATAACAGAGCAAATCAAAGTGCCAGACGGTAGAAAATTAAGTAAAGAAATAAAAGAAATGTATCACGAAAACAAAGTTAAAATTGTATACACAAATGGGAAAAAATAATTTACAGTAAGAAAAAGGAGTAAACAGAAAATGAAAAACTTAATACAATGGGAGTTGCATTAACATGCAGAAAATGCAGAAAAATTTGTTATGGATGCACGGACAGAACCTTAGGGGTAAGAGTACAAAACACGTGGCAACATATAGAAGGAAAAAACGGAACATTTCAGATTGAATAGATCGTTTTGGGAAGAAAACCATAATCCCAATAGCAGACCTATTACACAAAATCCAAGAGGTTTATAATGGAAGTCTTGATAACACTAAGGAACAAAATTAAACTTTTGTTTTGGCACAAGGAGCAAAATATGTGATCCTAATAGAACTTTTCACGCTGAATTAAAATATGAAAATATATTTTATCCAATGCCCTCCGTTTTTCTGTTACATTTACATAAACTAACAAAGTAAAGTATGAATTTTAATGCACAAAGAAAATATATGAATTTTAATTTTTAAAAGTGGTAGTTGTTGTTTTTCTTCTGTGTTTGGCATCAGGAATATCCCTTTTTAACGTCCAACAGTAATCTCATTCTTGCACTCCACTGCCGCTGGTAGCTATTTTCCATGACTGAAATTTGCTGATGGAATCATTCACCGTGTTCGTCACTGACGGCGCCGAGATTGCTCGGCAAGAAGTTCAGGTCTGAATCCAAGAAATGAATTTTTAGGGACATATTATACCCCATACATCTGCATGAATGTAACAAGCCACCTACAATTTCACGGTAATTCGGGATTTATGATTTCCTAAAAAGTTTACCACAAAAGTTTTTAAATGTGTTCCACGCTGACTTTTCGACTTGGCTTAGCAGCTCTCCCAATTGTTCATCTTTAATCAAAGTACTGATTTGGGGCCTAACAAAAATCCCTTCCTTGATTTTTGAGTCACTAACATGAGGAAATTTTTCTTTTAAATAGTAGAATCCAGCACCATCCTTTCCATCGCCTGTACAAAATTTTTGAAAAACCCTAATTTGATGTGGAGTGGAGGCAAAAGAGTCATTTCTGAATTAACTAGTGGAGGATTCACGACATTTAAGGCGTAAGTGCTCACGCTTTGGCCATTCCTTTCTGATATAATGATTTGCTTTGTCTCTGCTGTCCCATTCGCAAAAAAAAAATAACAGCAGAACTTAGTGCAGCCTAGTTGTAAATCCGTTCATAACGCAACAACTTTCAAATTGGAACATACAATCCAATGATACTTATTGTATTCAACTTTTTCTGACAAGAATTTCATGTTGTCATATGTTTCTTTCATGTTAGTTGTACAGTGCAACTTGGATAATTCGAACGTCTTTAATTCGAAATCGTGGTTAATTCGAAGATTTCTCTTAGTCCCTTGAATTTCTTATTAAATCAATGTTAAAAAAATCTTGGATAATTCGAAGTTCAACTTCCTTAATTCGAAGTTTTTTATAAAAAATTTCGAACCATAACGACTTTTTCGGCTTTTCATCGTTAAGAAATTCGACACGTGACAACTGAAATCCCCTTCCCGCCACCATTCGGCACGTGACGCCATTCGACACGTGACGCTTCAGACGCCATTCAAGCTTCCTGCTATCAGTGTCACCATGTCTTTCAGTAAACCACGCGTGTACAAGGTCGCTGAAAAGGTCGCCGTCATTTGCGAGATGGAAAAGGGTGTGAAGAAGAAATGCCGAATCGCCAACGAGTACGTACGGGATAGCGCCGAATTTCGTCGGTACATTGAAGGACAAACCAACATAAGTGAAGCTGTTTTCCGTTCACTAAACATGCTTGATGATTTTGCTAACCTTAAGCGACTGAATTCTATAAAACAATCAGTCATTGCACAATTTTTTGAAAAACTATAATTTTCTGTATTGAATGTAATATGTACTGTAGCTTACGTAATATAAATCATATTTTGTCATATTATATACATATAGTGTTTAAGTCTTTCATACCCTGATCTTTCTGAATAAATATTTACTTATTGACAGAATAATTGATAATGTATTTTAAATTTTACTAACTTCCTTAGTAAATTTAAATGAGTTGTATTTTTATTAATTAATTAAGTTATTATGTTTATGCTTGAAAAGAAAATTAAGTTTATTATTTTTTTTTTTTTCTTCAATGAAAATTCGAGTTTTAATGACGTCACACAACGGAGAGAGCAATGACGTAGAATTGCGTGTGGGATGACGCAGAACAGTTGAGAACGATTGTCGGATCGAGACAGGATGGTTGCGTCTCATCGTATGTCTCCAATATCGAAGAGCGGGAAGTTTAAAAGTAATGAAGTTACTGCCGAAACTATAGAAGAAAGTATTATGAAGTCGCAGTCACCAAATTCAAGTAGGATGTATAAGTACATTTTCTAAAGCCTGCTCGTCAAGTTAAGAAGTCAGAAGACTCAGCAAGAATGGAAAGTTACCAAGGCTGAACTGACATAAGCTGTGAATATTTCGAAAGGAAAAATATTATTTTCGAATATTCGAAGGACGCAATTGATAGAAGAAATATAGCAAATAGTAATAATAAGTTTCAGTCGGAAAGATTTCGATGAAATTTAAGATTGGATAAGATAAAGGAATCTCTAATCGGAAGACCCCATTTGCAAGTAGGGAACAGCAATAAGTAAGCTAAAGCATAGAACTGAATCGTTTCACGATAGCATTATTTTGAGTAACAATTATTTGAAGAAGTTTATTCGAGTGATTGTAAATGAAGAAGCGATTGTAGCGGAAGGATTAAAGTAAACTTCAAGCTACCTGGAATGGTCCAATTAAATATTGCGGAAGGTAGAAGGAAGTTATTACCCGTATCTGTAGACTATTTCCGAATTGTAACAAGGATCACTTTGAGAATAAAAGTTATGGAACTATCGAATGGAATGATTATCATAAGTAAGGATACACCTTTAGATGTCTGAAGAATTAGTCACGTTTAGTAGGAATCCTAGATTACGGACGAACCTGGAGCATTTCGTACAAGTGAAAGGGCAACGTCGTTATCCTCAAGCTGGAAGTGATAATAAGAACTGAATGTGTGTTCGCCAATTAATAAGAGAATCCAGAATTCATATTCCGAATTATGATCTGCACTGGCTCGTATAAGGATACGAATACGACAGTGCTAGTGTGAAAATAAAATTAGTGAATATGGCCTGTTATTAAATAAAGTGTTAATTAGCAATATATGCTTACTATATCAATGGAAGATTTATTTTGTGAAAAGTGAACCTGCTACGTTTCATCTATTGAAGACGTCATACTGTGAGTACATTTATTTGTTTATTTAGTGGGAATACAAGATTAGAAGAAATACGAGTACACTAAGACTATTGTGTGTATTTGGATAATTAATCTTTATTATTGTAAGATTGCAGTTGTTTAATTCATACAGGAAAAAAACCTGAAAAGTAAATTGATATATATATTACAGAAATACTTACCATGTAATGACACACATAAGTGAATTTACCATTATTAGATATCGAGAACTGTCGATTAATAATTCTTACACACAGGTGTTAAAGCCATTATTAATATTTATATTTGTAAGAAACCTATTTACTGTAATAATTACATTGAGGTTTAGTGCTGCAAGGCCAATCGTTGTTTAATCTATATATTGTTGAATAATACATTGAGGACAGAAACTGTTAGGTTATCTAAAGTATAGTTGCCCATGTTTCCAACATATGTAGTTGATCAACAAATTACCCCCTATGAATATTGTATTAAAGAATTTTAAAATTTTAACAATCCCTTGTTTCTCTACTTTGTGTGCGTTTGTCTCTGAAAGTATGCATCTGAAACAATTAATCAGTTTCAATAATCTTTTCAAGCATTCAGTGGACCTGAAATTAAAGTTAAAAGATGTAACTTGTTTAATTCGAAAACTTGTATAATTCGAAGTTTTGTAGTGGTCCCTTCAGCTTCGAATTATCCAAGTTGCACTGTATATGCTATCGGCACAGAAGGAAATTTGTTGCCATTGTGCAAAAAGGACAGCAATCAAACTAGTTTTGGAAGAATCAATCAACAGTCTCCAATGTGTAGAGTTATGTTCATGATGAAGTGCATTCGTGACAGAACAGATATTGTTACAGTATACAGTATTTCTATTTTCTTCAGAATAGAAATCTTGAAACTCTTCCTGACGATTATGAAAGAAACATACTTTAGTATCAGTATGGAGAAGATTCCACCCTTTTAGCTTAGAGCACAGAAGCTCAGCTTGTTATTTTGACTACTTCAAATCCCGAACAAGGTCGTTTAATTCACCTTGATGTAGGATTGAAAATAGGATCATCTTGCTCGTCATTTCGTACACCAGTCGCTATTTCACATTCCGATTCATCATCGAAAGTTACATGTGCTGGCGGCTGTGGTATAGGCATATCCTCACCATGAGGCACTGGCCTCATAGCAGACGGTAAATTCGGGTACTGAATTTGTGTTTGGATTTACTAATAATTCCTTTTATCTTAAGCCCGTATTACATTTACCATTTCACTCGCCATAACATCGACATTTCACTCGCCATCACCTCGCCATCAGACATGTCGCGGAGATGTCCAGCGATTGAGCTTGGGCTATCTTTGAAGAAATGGCTCGACATCAGATGGCTCGACATCGACACTAGCGCTCCTGGTGACGAATTGTAGAACTTGGAAGTCCAATCGATTTGTATCTATTTATTCGAAATTACCGATTATAAAAATGATTTTCACGATCGGAGGGCATCTTTTCCTTATATTTTCGTGGATGCTTTCATAAAATGTTACATTATTAATCAAAATCATTTCAGAATTTCGGCTTGAAAATTCGAATCGACAGCGATCCGAGATCTCGAAAAGATATCGCCGTTGATCGAGATTTAACGAGACTGAATTATTTATCGAAACTGATTTATCGAAACTGAAAACAAAGAAACACAAAACGATGAAAAAAAACATGAATATTTCCTATTTTAATTAATTAAAGACATTCTTTCACCTATCTGATGCATTGACTAAATTTTTATATAAATCACTGCTATTTTTTTCGTAAATAAAACTTAGGCATGATGACAATTGAGAAGTGTAAATGTTCCGTTTGATGGAAGGCCTTTGGGTAAGTGTAAAGCGGTGCACTAATCACTCGCAATCTACCCCGACATGTTCTGCGTTATGGCTTGCATTTATGGCGAGTGAAATGGTAAATGTAAAACGGGCTTTAGTAATGCAAAAATAATAGTTCGACGAATGGTTTTGTGGTTCACGCCACACCATAGGTATGGCAAAATTCATGTGCCCAGTCTGTCAGACGTTTAACACAGGTTGAATAGCAGATATGAGGAGCCCAGTTCTTATCGTGATCCTCAACTTTACAGCCAAAATAAAGTTCATAACATTTTTTAACATGTGGAGTCAAACGTCGTCGTCGTTCTTTAAACGTCAAATCCCCACATACGTAACAGAAGTTATCCGACTCATTTATGCATTTTCTAGGCATATTTATATACGAGCACAATACACTTGACACTCACACTATCACTAAAACCGAATGACACCACAGAATATGCATACACAACGAAAATATAAAAGATACTGATGTATACCATTTATTCACGAAATATTGACAATTCAGTGAGTCATTAGGTGTTCGAGATACCTGAAGTAATTAATCTATCAGTAATTATATCTCCCTTCGGGAATTTTTCATGGTCTAAACGGTAATGTAATTTAATATTCAATTAAATGAATATTTCAGTTTTTAGATCTTTAGTCTTCTGTAACCCATTCGTTCAGCGTTCGTTTTTATGAATCTAATGACAATGTTTGAATCTTAATTCAAAATCATGGAATTCTGAATAAATTACGTTAATTTGACTTGGTTTTGTTTCTTCTTTTTGTTTGTTTTTTTGATTAAAAACAGTAATTATTAACGGTAATTTTCTGAAAAATATCTTTATCATCCTATAGCTGCTTCTCAATACTGAAGGTATTCCTACGAAAGGATTGGGTTTTTTTCTCCCCCCCCCCCCAATCTTGATTTCAGTGTAGTTTTGTTCTTATTATTATCAATTTATGAGTAGTCTCAGTTATTCACTACCTGACAAGAGAAAATGATACACCATGAAGGAATGCTCAAAAAGAGACCAAACTGCTTGCTTAGATAGCCAAACAGATTTAATTTTCAGTAGCCTAAAATACAGGATGGTCAATAAGAAGTGGGACCTCTATTCTGGTCGATACATTCCTGAACTCGACGTGCAATTGATTCGATGAGTGTCCGAGTAATGTCCTGGGGTATCGTAGACCATTTGGTGTAAATATTAATCTCTTATATAGTTTTTCAGATCTGTGTTATGTCTAAGGGTCGCTATGCACTAAACCCAATTCTGATTTTTAGTTTGGAAAGTAATAAAACAATTAAGGCGGAGAAAGTGGGGGAGAGCTTTCCTGACACGAGCAAGTAATAATGTGGCAATTACTTCTCATTGTGTTTCGGGTTTGCTTCGGGTGATTTCGGCAGACTTGGGAGATGAGACAGAGTCCGATCTCCCAAGTCAGACTAAAACGCCTAGGGCAAACCTCAACACAATAAGAAGTAATTGCCACATTACTACTTGCTCGTGTCAGGAAAGCTCCCCCCCCCTTTCTCCCCCTTAATTGTTTTATAACTTTCCAAACTAAAAATCAGAATTGGGTCTAGTGCGTAGCGACCCTAACGCAACAAAAAAATATATTATTGTAGCGCTGACTCAGGTAATGCCTACGCACTGACCAACTTTTAGTTGGAAAGCAATAAAACAATAAAAAAAGAAGAAGTGGAGGGGGGCTTTCCTGATGCGTGCAGGGTATAATGTGGCATTGTGTTTCGGTTTGCCTGGGGTGTTTTAGGAAGGCTTGGGAGATCGGGCACTGTCTTCTTGTTTTATTGTTTATTATATTGATAGGCACCCTACCGAATATGCAAAATGCGAAGGTATTATTGGAAACTTTCTCGGATGAGAAATGTTTAAAAAGAAAATAGCTTAAAAAGTTACGCGTTTCTGTTACTCCGATACTGATAAAGTAACTCAGTTAATTAAAAAAAATTACGTGTACTCATAGATTTACAAAAGTTACTTAAAAGGCCAACACACTAACATAAAAATAAACCTAATTTAAAAGTGTAATTTAGAAACGCCAAACGCCGTTTCGTCCCGTACGACAAGACATTATCAATGAAAGTTTCTTTACATGCAGAAAGAGTCAATATACAGGAGGCCAGACCAATGATAAGAGGCAGGAGACACGGATAGTGAACCCTGTAGAAGACAGCCAATCAACGGGAACTGGGGCGGAGACTTCCTTGGAACCAATCAGCCAACTGCAGCCGAACTCTGGCGGGAAAGCACACCAACCGATGAGGATGAGCAAATAAGCAAATAGTCTTTCACGTGACTTCCACGTACTGAACATATTATCAGTCCATAAATACACCTGGTTTACCGGCTATAATTAACCAGGTGTACCGGCTATAATTTATGGACTGATGATGATGACGATGAGGCCTTGTGCAACTGCCACATGGCACTGTTTGTAAACATCATGAACATGCAGTCCAGGAAAGTCGAAGTTCATGACTTAAGGGCAGGAAACAAATATCAGCCCGACCCAATATGGAAAATTTGAATGGAAAAGAAATTGACAGAGAAAAAAAAAATAACAAATTTAAAATTACATTTTTAAATTACGTTTATTTTTGTGCTTATGTGGGGGCCTTTAAGTGACTTTTTTAACTCAGTTATACTTTTATACTTATTCTGTTACAACTACTGTATATTATCAAGCGTTATCCCATAAAAAAATAACTGTTTCTAATAAGTGCGTTACTGGTAACGCGTTACTTTTCTTTCTTGGATATGGTGCCGTTACGTAAAACCAACCATACAAAAAATAAAAAACATAGATTTTATTAACTTTCTAAAAACATTTAGTTAATTACAAACAGAAACTCAAACTTTAAAGCAAAAATTCTAATAAAAAAATCGCGATGATTTAGCTGTTGCAACATTCTAAACGATCAATGAAATTCTAAGTAATTTTACAGTAGCTGCCTTTTATTTTATCTTGGCTTTCTAAATTAAAAGCACATAAAATTCAGAATAGTAATTCATTCCTATTTATGAATTCCAAATATTATTAAACGACCACCACCAAAAATTAATATTATTTTATTGCAATACGAATCTGAAAATATATTTTGACGCACATTAATTCCTAGGTTATTTTTTTTTCATGAAATAAAATATCAATCTAGGATTTCGTATAGTGATATTATGGAAACAGTCTTTCTTAATAGTAGTCTTATCAGCTCGTGATGGTGCTTTTATTTTCAGCAAATATAAGAATTATATAAGTTAAAAATATTCTCATAAAACGACTTCAAATAAAGTAAACTCGCTAATGCAGTGTTCCCAAACTTTTCCAGTTGACGCCAGTATTTTTCTAAAAAAAAATTCGTGTGATTCATCTCAGTCCAAAGGATACAATTTTTATAGACTAAGCTTCCGAAAATAACTATTTCTTTGAACGTATTTGTTCTCTGTGCACTTGTCTGCTTGTACGCTTAAATGGCTGGCCAGATTTTCCTAAAAGTTTCGTGCTAGCTTATTTATGGTCTAACTTTAAAACATAGACCCATTTTTCGTTTTTCTCCATCCCTCTCATTCTCCCAAACTGACTCCGGAAATCCATCGATAGAACTACTAGACGGGTTTCTTTAAAACTTGATACAATATTTCTTTATGGTCCTATTTAAAATAGGAGCATGATTATTTTGTATCTTTCTCCATTCCCCTAGGAGTAGAATTGGGGCCTCTAAAGCTGCATGTTCACTCCATTCTATGCGATGATAGTTAAGCGTATACCTAATTTATTTATTTATTGTTTGGAAGAAGGTCTTAGACCTCATCAGGCAACCAAAAACAAAACAACAGAAAGTCATAAAACTCGTAATCTATCTTCACCATTTTTTAACCTTCAACAAATTGTTGAGAGGAAAGGAAGTGCGAGATCCCAAAAATTCAAGAATACCCACAACCGACCTTCCAATTTCAGAAATGGATTAAGGACCACCCCGATTAAAAGGCATTGTTAGTGAAGATCCAAGGCTCGATGAAACATTAGACTGAATTTAGCGCCAATTTCCATTTCAATATGATAAAATTAAGAACTTCCTGAAGGATATTTGATTTAGAGACTAAAAAATCTACTTACTCCCTAAAGGATGAGGGAAATATATTCTAAACGATGTTAAGCATTTCTGACGAGGAATTAGAAGCCAATTAAGGATTTTTTATTTTTTTTTGCCGCACTCTGTTTACATTATATTATCATTAGATCATTACATTATATTATCATTATCTAATGATAATACTGAAAAATTGAACGGTACTCTGTAAACAAGCTTATTATAGTAGGAACTTCTTCTTTAGTCGTATTAAATGAGGAAAAACTTGCAATACATCAGAAATATATGGTTGCAGACAGCAATTATTGTTACTTTAGTTATAACATGATTTTATTCTGTATTACAACGAATTCTCTTAGTTTTTGTGGAAAGAGAAAGATTCTTTTCGTTATTTAATACGACCTGAAGAAGTTCCTAGATTAGAGGAACGAAATATCATAGTATCAAAGATGTTTTGAAGAATAATATTTGTTATTATTTGAACGCTGAAGACATTTAATCCATAATCCTTTGCGAAACAACACCTTAAAAATTTCAATAATAATCGCTTGTTTTTAATATTCTAATGAACTAGTCGGCTACCCGTCGCTTCGCTCCGGAAGCCTCGCATATGTAACGGAAAACAATTTGTTATTTATTAAAAACACACACACACAAATTACATCAAGTAAAATAAAACTAAAATTTTTTTTTAAGTTTTTTTTTATTTTAATTTTTGATGTATATATTCTCTCAATTCACGACTGCTTTTAGAATCAGCGTGTGAATCATATATCTGTGATATATTTTTATTTTTTATAGAGATTAGAATGTAATCCTTGTGGTCTAATCGCTAAGACGTCTAATTTCGTAGCAGAAGGTTACATGTTGGATTCCAGTAGATAACTTGTAGAAATTATTTCTATTTTTGTAAATTACAATAATTGCACCAGACCGAAAGAGAAATAAAAGATTTTCGTAATATAGATACAATTTTCAGTCGCTTTTGAGCTTTCAGTATTCTACTTAATAGAAATAGTGCTTCTTTCTTTCTTGAGTCTCTTTTTTTTATTTCCATTGATACTTTACAGTGGTTTTTGAGTTAGAAATAGTGATTGTTTTTGAGTAACGAATAGCGATTTTTCAGTATTCTACCTAATAGAAATAGTGATTATTTTTTTTTCTGTTCTTTTTTATCCAATTCCAATTGATACTTTTCAGTGGTTTTTGAGTTACAAACAGAGCCGTTTCTAGATGTTCTGCCACCCTAGGCGAGAACTGAAAATGTGCCCCCTCCCTTTCAAATGCCGCCCCCACCAAAAAAAAAACCAGAATCTTCAATTCAACAACCAAAAAAAAAAAAGAAAAAAAACAAGAATCTTCAATTGAGCAACCAAAAAAAAAAAAAACGCAATCCTATTATAACAACCAAAAAAAAAACGGAATCCGTCCTTCGGCCGCCCTAAAATCTTGCCGCCCTAGGCGGCCGCCTAGTCTTGCCTAATGGTAGAAACGGCCCTGGTTACAAATAGTGAAAATTATCTATATCTATTAGCTAGGCCATCAGATTGTTCGATATAGATATTTGAAGAAGAGATTTCAGATGGACGTTAGTTGATATAGATGATAAATGAAGATCATAGCTTGTATACGAAATTCTTCGCAACAAATTGATTGTGAGTATTCTTTAGAGTGAAGATAACCAAATTCTGTTGAATTGTGACTAAAAGACCTAAAGTTGTATGTGAGTTAAGACATCGTTTTCCAATTATATGGCAACTTTATTTAGAGTTTGTCCTTGAGCTTTATTGATAAATATCGCATAAGAAGGTCTGATCGGAAATTGTTTTCTTGTGAAAGTGAATGGAAATAGATTACCGCATGGTTCCATAGACATCCTATGGATGAAAACAAAATCTCCTTTGTGAGTTCAGTTATAATTTCGGTTTCTATGAGATCATTATCGAATGAACAGCATTTAAGTTGAGTTCCATTGCAGTATGCAAACTTGGGATTGATGTTTCGCAACAATATTATTGGAGATCCAATCTTCAATGACAAACGATGTTGAGGAATTCCGCTGAGATTCAATGCGTTCAGACACTTGGGCATATAGAGATGTTCGTGTGATGGATTATCAGAAGTGTCAATTTTATTCGCACTTGTATTGTATGCTCTGTAGTCTCTCCTTGTATTCTTAGACTTATCATTCGATTGATGTTATCGACACTCTCGTTCATCTCGTTTATCCAATTCCAATTGATACTTTTCAGTGGTTTTTAAGTTACAAATACTGATTTCTCAGTATTCTACCTAATGACGTACTGCGTCTTTCTTTTTTGACTTTCTTTTTAATTACAATTGTTACTTTTCAGTCAAAGTCAGTTCAGTTTTGACAGATAAGTCAAAAAAGCAATATAAAGAGAGTTGTAGTTCCCATGGCCTAATGGGTAAGATGTCTGACTTCGGATCAGAAGGTTGCAGGTTCGATTCCTGTCGCGGATGTTTCATTGAAAAAATTCTTTCTATTTTTCATTCTCACAGAAAACTGCGCCGGACAGACAGACACACAGAGAAATAAAAGATTTTAGTAATATAGATTGAATAGATAATACTTATAGAAAACAATACTTTTTTTCTAATATAGTTATCTCGTTACTATGACAATAAATACGAAGGTCATACTGAAAGTCATGAGCAACCTTTTTTTAAAAAAATCACAATATATTCATAATATATATTAAAAAGCAAGAACTTTGCCTTAATCTGTAGACTTTAGACAACGCCATGAGCTAGTCGTGACATCATTAGCTTCCATCAAGTGACCACAGACAGCTGATACAAAATCGCTGCAAGTGATGTTTCGTTTTCCTAGAGTTCTGTGATTGAATTTCTCGTGAAAGAGGGAATCTCCGCTGCCGAAATTCTTGAGAGACTTCAGCGTGAATATGGAGATGTGTGAATGGGAGCCAGCAGAGTGTCAGACGATGGGTGAAACATTTTAAAGATGGCTACACAAGCATCGAATATAAGCCTTAAGCGATTGCCTCTAACGAACGCAACAAGGAACATCATCATTCAGGAAGACCGACGTGTAACTGTGGATGACATTGCAGCGCAACTTGGAATTGGGAACAGTGCGGTCCGGGAGATGATCAAGAATTTAAGCTACAGGAAAGTGTGCGCCCGCGGGGTTTCCCGTTTATTGACTCGCGATAACAATATTCAGAGAAAAACCATTCCTCATGAACTTCTTCAGCGATATGAAAATAAATGAGGTGTTTGTTTGACGAGTATTGTTACCGCTGATGAAAGCTGGTTCCACCATTATGCACCCGAAACTAAACGGCAGAGTATGGAATGACACCACCTCAATTCCCAAACAAAAAAGAAGGCAAACACAGTGCCATCAGTTTTCGCAGTGCTGGAAAGGAGTTCTACCGTAAGGGAATTTTCAAGCTCCCACAACGGTGGAATAAATGTATCCAAAAAAATGGCGACTATGGGGAAAATTAAGGAAAAGTCTGAAAATAATGTGATGTATTTGTTTTCCCAAAAATAAAGTAATCTGACCTTTAAAAAATTGTTCCTCGTGTCTTTCAGTTTACCCTCGTATATTATGTTCTTTATTCGTACTAAGAGAAAAAACTAACATTAGTATTAGTAGTGCATTTCTTCAAACTATTAAATGTAGATTCACTGTTTTGCCTAAACTACTAAGATAGACGATAAATCTATAACACATCACTCTGAGACTGAAATAAGTTTGGGAGCACTGTCTTAAAGTAGCTTTACCAAGAACTGAAAGTTCTAAGTAAGCAATCGAATTTCAAGTGCTTTACTGTGCGATTTTAATTATTTATATATATATACATATATATACATATATATATTTGTTTTATTCGAAAACGAAACTTACCTACAGCAACTAATGAAATTTACAAGTTGCCCGGAAAAGCCAGCTTCAGTTTATATAAGACTTTAATATATTTTTTTTAATTCAGAAAATAAACTAACCTTGTCACAATGCTGTAGGAAATAATTTGGGTATTTCCCAGAACTCATGACTTTCCTGGTAACTTTTAAAGTAACTATCTGCTAACTATCTCGTTAGTGGAATAAGGCTTCAAAACTTCCGTCAATAACTTAAAAAAAATAAATAAAAGACTTATTTATTTAAACCGCTAGCAAATGTTTATCTTATAAAAATCATTCGTAAATTTCCTACGAAATGCATCTCTATTTGAAAATATAATTTAATAGTAGACAATAGTGATATTTAATAGTGATATTCATAGAAGTATTCAAAATTTTATAATGATACATTGTAATTAAAAATATAATATTGTAATATTATTACAAAGATCAACCAATTGGATAAAGTAAAGCTTTATATTATTATAAATAACCACATCTATTAAAGGCGTTCCACAAGGATCCAATTTAGGTCCAACAATCTTTATTATTTATATCAATAATTTATTTAGAATTATAAAAAACTGCTCTGTACACGTATGCCGATGATATTCTTGTATATACGGCGAATAATAATATCAAATTAGCACAGAAAAAAATAGAAGAAAAGTTCATTAACATTCAAAAATCGACCTACGATCATGAATAATGCATAAAATGCAAAGAATCGAACAAGTGGACGAACTTCAATACCTTGGATTAACACTAAATAAAAGTTATACATGGTCAAATCCTATCAAAAAACCTACATAAAAAAATTAAGGTTCTCTCTTATATATTCTTCCATATCAACGATAGTTTACCCACAAAGATTAAAATGATGATTTACCATGCATTCTTCGACTCACTTATTAGTTACGCACCTCATATTTGGGCTAATACAACGATACTGAATTGAAAAACATAACACAATTCAAAATAAAATAATAAAATTAGTGCTTTCTAAAAATTACTAAGAATAAAGAAACTAGAAAAGAACTAAATGCTGAAATATGGAATCTTATCGGCAAAACAAAAGTGTCTATACAATTTAATAATAAAACATTATTCTAAAATCGAAACTGCAATAACTACTGAAGGAAAAAATTATAATCTCAAAAATAAAAATAAAATCAAATTAGACTATCCCAACATTTTTTATAGCTATGGGAAAAGAAATGCTTATTATCTAAGGGAAGAAATTTATAATAGTATACCTGATTGTAAACTTATACCAGATTTGTAAACAAATTGTAAACTACACCAGATTGTAAACCCGTCAAAATAATTTCTGAAATAAAAAAATTAATAAAGAAATGGCTTATTATAAATATTGAAAATAGGTAAATAAAATTTCTAAATATAGTCAACCTCCTTTGAAGAGAATTAACTATGATTTTGACTTTCAATTTATCCTCTTCACAACTTACTTGTGTATGTGTATATAGTACTTGTGTATATAGTAAGATAATGTAGTACTTGTATATATATATTGCTTGTAAATACAGATATGTTTTTGTATATACATCGTTATGTAATCTTATAAATTATTTACGATATTGCCTTAAAAGTTGTCACATATATATATTTATGCATATGTATATGTGTATAACTATATATGTGTGTATGTTTATATATATATATATATATATATATATATATATATATATATATATACAGTAATTACTGTTTTTAAACATTAATTATAGATTTTTATTCATGTATAACTTCTAAATATTCATCAACCTTATATACTTAGTTAACTGTTTATGTCAACTTCCCTTATTCAAAAACTTTCATCCTAAAATTATTAATTAACGTACATACAATCGGCAATTTTAGTCTTTTTACTATTTCTCAAAATTGTATCAAATGTAACAAATAACTCAAATATATCAATATGTATGTACTCAACGGTAACAGCTGTTGAAAGGAAGCTATACAAATGCTTCCTAACAAGACTACGACAAAATCTAACTGAAATAAAATGAATGAATCTTACACCAATAAAATAAATTAAATAAAATACATTTATAAAATATATTTAATAAATGTATTTTATTTAATATGTTTTATTGGTGTACAGGTGATTATTTATAACAATATGACAACTATAAGAGAAGAGATTAGGAGGAAATATAGATTTAATACTTATAAAGCTTTAGCCTATATTATTTGAAATTATCGTATTTTCATTTCGAATTTTCTCTTTTTTACTTATATATTTTTCTTCGTCTATTGTTGTAATTTGTTTTCAATGGTTTAGTTCGTTTGATGTTGCACGTGATTATTATGCTTACCTGTTTCAATGCGTTATATTTTCTGTAAATTTCATTGTAATTTTCAATGTATTTCATTGTAATTCTTACAAATATAATGATCTGGTCGTTAGGGATTCTATAAGCATGTAAACTTGGTTATTCTTTATTGTTTACATTCGCACGTCCAAGGGTTCTTCCTATTTCTATTATATAAATATTAAGATCTGATTAAGACGTTATTTGCATGAATCAGCAACGTGTTTTCCACTCTTGTTGTAAAAAAGGAAACGAAAAGAAAAATAACATAAAAAAACAAGGTCATGGTTTCTAGAACTCTCGTACTCTGAATTTGTAAATGGAAAACCCAACTGTTTCCAATATTTTAGTTGCGATGATTGATATTTTAATCATTTTTAATCATTTGTTATTAATAAAACGTATGAGTAATAGCATATTTATATTCGAACAAGAAACTAACAACAAATTATTGTATTTAGATATGTATAACTTATATATATTCATTCTTATTACAATAATAAAATAATAGAAGCAATGTTTTACATCGAAGGAATGTAATTATATTTTAAAATGAAAATATATATTCTCTTTGTACATTTCATTTCTTGGTGCATTAATTCTGAATTCCAGTTCATCAGTTGATTTGACCTATTTTTTGATAAGCCTACAATTTTATGGAGTCTATGAAAATAATAAATCAAGAAAAAATCACAACTAGACAGTGTACGGAAATTATAATATTTTTCTTGTAATGTATAATAATGCATGCATATTTCTATGAAATTTTAAATGTATGCTCTTAAAATATAATATACATTGTAATGTTTATAGTAAAGAGAATATCTATCATTGTTGAACCCGAACCCTGTAATATCTCAAGGTTGACACTAAAGCATTAATGTGTTGTTTTTTTTACGTTTTTGTTTTGTTTTTTGTTTTTTTTCAAGTTTGATTTCCTTAAAATGTTTCTTCGAATTCACTTTTGTTTTGTCGTTAGTTCTGCATTTAGCCTGACGAAATGAAATGCGGAAAATTGAACGCGATATCACAATAAAAGGAAGTGTAAATCACATGAGAATGAATCTGCATATTTGGATGTTAAAAATTTGAGGAATTGTAACTCTGAACAGTGGCGCACGCACAGGGGAGGGGGCACTAAGGGGACTGAAGCCCCCCCCCCCCTTCCCCCAACCCAAAAATAAAGAAGAAAAAAAGAAAGAAAGAAAGAAATGAGAAGAAAACGTTTATTAAAGCACTGAGGTGTCTGTATCTTATTATTTTGGAAAGAGATCGTTGAAGCAATTTATTTTTAATTAAACCTATAAATGATTATACAAACAGAAATAATGAAAATTTGAAAAAATTATATCATATACAATCTAGATGCCTCTCACCTCTGAGTACCGGGGTTCGGTTCTCATACGGGTTTCGTGATGGTGGACGATCCGCGCTGGGCAGGTTTTCTCGGGGTTCTCCCATTTCCCCTGCACTTCTCCCACCATACTTTCTCAGTCTTTCTCTCCATCTGTCCTTCTATCCGTGGGTTAGTACAATAGACCTCCGGTCGCAGTGCTTGGCTTCTCTGCCACCCACATTCATTACATAAACATAAACATACAATCTAGATCCGGCACTGATTACAGTAATGAGTTGGTCATGTTGCAAGTCCTACTGCCATCCTCAAGCAGACAAATCAGTTGATGATAGTTGTGTGGTTTCGATGTTTTGTTTTTATTGTATTCATTGTAGGGAACTCCATTCTTATATGAAAAAAAAAGATTTGCTCGCTAGTGTTATTGATGCCTTCCTTGGTTTAGCGGTTGACTGGAAAACTGCGTTCGATGTCTTGCTATCCACTGACATGCGATGTATTAGCCATAATTTTAAAATAAATAATCTATTGTTTGAATATCCTTAACAATTTATTAAGGAAAAAAATAAAGAAAATAAGGAAAAAATAGATACCGTTTTAAAAGAGGACATTCCGGAATTAAAGGACAAATTGAATTGCAAATGTGAAAAAGGTACTAAGTCAACTTTTTGTACATTTTGAGTTAGGACTGAAAATGGGTTCAATTGTGTTCACCCCATGCATCATTTAAATGGGAACTAAATCAGGCTTTTCCAGTAGTCTCAGGAGGTCAAAAACTTGAATACTGCTTTATATTTTTGCACTAGTGTTACATTGCCATGTGATACTATATATAACATATATATATAACTTATATGATTAAGTTTGTACTAAAAAAAATTGAAATAAAACATTTTATTTTAACTGCAAAATGCGACAATATAATTGCAAAACATGGAAAAAGGTACCTAAGTCATCCATAATCTGCAAAAAGGTACTAAGTCGAAATTTTTAATTATGTCTTTGTACATTTGCAAACTGACCTAAAAATAAACAGATGACAGGCATGGGTCGGCTTCACAGTCGTTTCACACCATACCAATGGATTTGTAATTGCTGGCTCTAGTTTTGAATGTGAAAGGTTTTTTTTTGTGTTTGCTCAGTTTGTTATTTCTATGACATAGTACCTTTTTCATATTTGCGATTCAATTAAAACTTCAACGTAAATACATATATACAAATACCTTATATATTATAGATACATACATACAAATACCTAAAAAGATAATTATTATATGATGACTACAGAGAACCATTCTTAATCATCAGACCTCAAAAAAAAAGCAACACAAGAAATTTCAAAGACATTAATATGTTGGGACATGCTAGACAAAGTTAACTGTGTAAATTTTTACAGTGAAGAATTGGAAACCATTATAAAAGCATGAACCCATGACTGTAAAGTTGCCTTTGTAAAGAAATCGCAGTGACTATTGTAATGTTAATAATTTCAATCACACATTAGCATTTTGAATAGAAAGGTGAGAATATACAACAGTTTAAGTCCACAAATTTCAAGAAAGAAGTAAAAATCAAGCATATAGAAATGACATTTCTTTTTATTGTGTATTTTTCCTTTGGAAAAAACATATTGCGTTCTCCGCTACCTGAACAGATGACCTGGGACCTACCGATAAACACCTGATCAGGGGCCGTAGATCACGAATATATAATATATGCCATTCGAATTCTTCTTTATTTTATTTCCACTTTTTCACGATTTTTCCTATTTTCAAAACCTTATAGTCACTTTGTTTTTAGAGCTTTCGCCACAAACTTTTCAGAGCTTTTAGGGTTTAATTACAAATATGACATGCTTACTTATGGCACATCAGAGAAATTGTTTTCGATCGCAGTGCCGTTTTTTTAGATGAGACGTGGGTCAAGGAATCCCATACTGTGTCTTCGTGTTGGCAATCTGAGGGATGCAATGTCGTCAAAAAACCAATTGGGAAAGGTAGGAGACTGATTTTGAACGATTGAAACGAACGAATGAATAAAAATAAATTTTTGAAATTATATTTGATGAGAAATCAGAATAGTTCAAGAAAATAAATATCGTCTTTTTTCCGTAAACTTCAAACTCTCTAAAT
This sequence comes from Thereuonema tuberculata, assembly GCA_023159025.1. Lineage (NCBI taxonomy): Eukaryota > Metazoa > Arthropoda > Chilopoda > Scutigeromorpha > Scutigeridae > Thereuonema > Thereuonema tuberculata. The sequence continues at coordinate 29,043 of JAFIDM010046398.1, forward strand.
GTTCACTTTCCCACCATAAACGCTGACATATACAATCGATTCAAATTCTACTATTGCGCCATCTGGTGTCCACGGTCGTTCTTTGGTTGGGAGAAATATAAAATATTATTAACAACTATTACTATTCACAAATCTCAAGGTGGTCGACCTTTGGGAAATGCATCTTACCGCGGTAGATGTGCGACAGAGATGTTTATTATTATTTATCTTTTTTAATTACAGAAAACATTATTCGCATCTAATGTGCCGAAATGACGAGGAGGGATTGTAGAGGATTGTAACTCCTCCACCATACCAAAAAGAAAGAAAACAAAATTCAATTTTTTTCTTTTTTATTAATAGAATTTTTTAACGTGCCGTTACAATAATATTAAAAAGCCAACTACATCGGCACATGCCAATAATTAAACAAAGAAAGCGCAATAAAACAACGTACGTTTCGAAACCCCTATTACCTAGGTTTCCTTATCAAGAAATTAAAACCCCCCTACTTTAAAAAGATCATCCCATTTGTCCAACGACTCCCAACAAGGGATGATCTTTTTAAGGTAGGGGGTTTTTAATTGCTTATAAGAAACCTGGTTAATAGGGGTTTCGAAACGTGCATTGTCTTATTGCGCTTTCTTTTTAATCATTGGCATGTGCTGATGTAGTTGGATTTTTAATATTTTTTTCTTTTTTGTTTGGATCTCCCTAAATATTATTCGTAAACCCTCCCACTAGTGGACATGCTAATGAAACTAACAATTAATTTATTTTTGTGGTTAAAATATTAATTAATATAAACAAGAACCAAAATAAAAGAAATTACATGAACTTAGGGAAGTGAAGAGGATCAAAAAAAAAAAAAACAGGTTCCCCCATGAAGTTGTATACGTAAAAATGTTTCTTCTCAAGGTAACTTGCGATTTACTAACAAGCAATACAGCTGTAAGCAACTGAAAGAAATGCGATTATTTCATCAACAGATGTTTCGAAATTGTGGGGAAGAAATCCCAAACAGCAAATCATGAGTATTTTCATCTCAGAAAAGAATGATTCAAACTGCGATATACAAGTCGTATCATCTTCTTTAGGTACGATTAAAAAAAAAAAGATGTCATCAAAACGAAAACGAGGATGTAAGCATCTCAAGATGATTCAGGATGCAGAGATTAACGCAATATTTACTTCGAAAATGCCATTCACCTGTTGCTCAAATCTGCAGATTTGCATGTTACGATCTGCAGATTAAAGCTATTCAAAAAGACATTCTGATTCTGCTTTTTTTTTAATAAAAATCTATTTGAATGGAAGTGTTTTTATTTTTTTAGTCATTTTTCTTTTCACAATGGGGTCTAGATATGTCCAAGTTTCTTTAAGTAAAAAATATTCGAAAAATATCATAAGTCCTATTTTATTTTATTTTTATTTTGGTCGTTTACAACTTGGTCGTAAGTGCGAACGTTCGTTAGTCGGTTGGTCGTTTGTCACGGTCTACTTGTGTAAGTATTTTTATCATCATTTTGCTAGATTGGTGATTAGAAATGGTTTAGTAAGAAAGCAACTGATTGGTTGGCTGTTAGAATCACATGATTAGCCCAATCAGAGAAGAGATGATTAGGATAGCTCTTCTATTTATAAATTCATCTAAAACAAAACGAAACTCCTCAATAAAAATAATAATGCGTGGGCTATGTGACCGCATAGCTGACCACCGGAGAGCGATTTAGCGCAGGGATATGTGTTACAAACTGTGGCCCATATACGAGATACGGGACACGTTATTGATTTTACTAATCCTGTCATTTTAGAAGGTTCGAACAGTACTCATCTACAAAGATGCATTGAATCTCTGCTCATTTTGACATCTGAGCGATGTTATAATAGGAACTTTACCAGAACGGTTTCCATGTTAAGCCAAAGGACGAGCAATAGTTACCTTCCAGTTTTGTTTTTATTTTAAAAATATTTTTTTTTTAAGAAATAAGAGAAAAAAATTATTTTATTTTATTTTCTATTTATTGTTTTACTTTTTTATTTTAAAGTTTTTTGACCATTTTATGTTAATAATTTTTAAAACGTTCTTGTCTCTTCCACAGCTAAACGATGTTGTGTTATCAATACTGGATCATGTGGAATTTTTTTGTTAGTGAAGTTCGTAAGATGGAAACGGGAGGTCGTCTTCAGTAATCCATTGGTTGGTCAATGTTGCTGCCCTTACTCCTGATTGAAGCTAATCTTTTCTATGGGGTCAACAGCCCTTGCAGCCCTTGATTTTTATTGGTGGAATTATGTTTAAATACTCCACACTCCGTGATGCAATTGTTTCTTATCATTGAAAAAGAAATGTACTATTAACATTTCGAAACATATCAGTGCATTAAATTTTTATAATTTTTAGTTTTGTGTTCGGCTATTTTTAGCTTAAAAATAATAATAATTGATCAATTTTTACCAAATTCGATTGGAAAACTTTAATAGTTAAATATCAAGTTTTATCAAAAATGTTTGACTATAGAATTGAACTGATGTATCGACGAAAGAGTTTGATCAGACGTACAAACAGACAATTTTACATATGAATTGGGAGGAGATAACCAAGTAGTCAACTAGAATTCTAAATTTATTGATTCAAAAAATTCCATTGATCTGTGGTTAAGGGCGGATCTGAGTACGTGTCTTTCAATGATTGTGAATATATCTATAGATATAAAAGAAATTTGCTCAATGCTTCTTCAAATTTATATTAAATTCATTGCCAAAATATCAATTAAAGAACTACAAGCAAATAAGCTGAATTCTTTCCTTTGAATAACAAGCACAAATAGAAGCCGGTACACCTGATGACAAATTCAAACGTTAATTTAATCGTTATTTTAATTTTACAACTATAGTTTCAATTAAAATGGTTACTCATTGTAAATGAAACTACAGTTGTAAAATTGAAGTAATGATTAAATTAATGTTTGAATTTGTCATCAGGTTTACCGGCTTCTTTTTGTGCTTGTTAACCAACAGCAGTACACGTAAAAGACTGATTATTCTTTCCTTTGAATGTTAGGTCTACTTCTGTTCTTTAGGGCAGTGGTATTCAACTTGGGGTACAAACAGAAACTGTACGCGAAAAAACGAAATCTACCAATGCATTGTGGGAGTGTCTTCTTATTTTTCGTTATTTTAAGCAATTTTTGAGTACTGAAAACTTTTTTTTGAAAAGATCATCTATTGTGGCAAAAGAAAGTTTATTATTTTACTTTTCATCTTATCTCATTTATTTTTATTAAAATGAAAATCAACTGGCTGCACATCAACAAATAATAACGCCTTTCGAGCCTTTCATCTGAGGGAATTGCGAACGGCCATTTCGTTCTTTTCGGTACTCATCAGCCCCATCCTCCCTCCCCGACGATAAATTCAGAAAGGAATAAATATTTTCTGCACATTAAATTTATTTATTTAGATTATTATACCTTTTCAGTTGTTGTTTCTTTATAATTTAATATCTTTTAGTCCTGTCAATTATCAGGAAAAAAGATTTTTTTGCACTAGAGCACTTATTTTTTATTGTTATTTGTTTGAGTCTGGGGTCACTGTCGGGTGCGAGGGTGACTTCCACTTAAGTTACGCTTTTCTGGGTTTATCATCAGGGAGGGTGGATCGGGCTGAAAAGTCCCAAAAAGAACGAAACTGCCGTTACCGATTCCCTCCGATGGTAAACTCGAAAGGCGTTATTATTTATTTATTTGCAGCCTTGGTTTTCATTTTAATAAATATTTTCTGCACGTTAAATTCATTTATTTATTTATTTTATTTTATTTTATTTTATTTTATTTTATTTAGAAAGAATAATTTGGATGTTTACTCTCGTTTATCCTGTCTTTTCCCGTTAATTCTGCTTGCCATATGCCCTGGAATTTTATTTAGGTATGAATACATTATATACTTTGATTTATATACAAATAATAGTCAAAGATAAATAACGTCCAAGGGTTCGCGAACAAAAACAGATTGAATACCACTGCTCTACAGGAGATTACAACTTTATCGTTTGCCAACAAAATATTACTAAAAAAAAAAAAAAAGCTTTTGCTTCGAGGCTACATTGTTAAGAGTTCGAATAGTGAAATGAAACTAATTGTATAAAAATATTGTAAAAATTATTTTTAATTTTCATAAAGGAAACAGAACAGTCTATTCTTCAATTAACGACAACAATTTGAATTAACTCTCCACCAATTGTAACTCTTTGAAATCCAGGATGGAAATCCCGAGTCGGAACACGAGGAAAGGAATGTTCAGAACATATTTAGAATTTATATCACGTGCTTACATAGAGGAATAATGACTTAAATTTCATCGTTCTACTTCATCGCATCAAATATTGGATATACCCTGATGACGTCGTGATTGCAATTCCTTGCAAATTAATTATGATTTTTTCGTAAATTTAATAAAGACACAGGTTATTGTATTTTTCTGAGATCTTAGAAAGTTTAAGTATTTCTTTTTGATGAAGTTTCATTAAAATATTTTTTAAAGTCATGAATACGACCAAAATAAGAAATTGTATATTTATTTTTAAATTATAATACGTATCTGTGTTATACGAATAGATTTCTATTTCTGAAAATAAATAAATAAATAAATACATAAATAAATAAATAACTCTGCATTATTTTTCGAAATTGCCTGAAGCCGATGAATATTAATCATAACATAAACAATATAAAAATATAAAACATATACATAAATATATAAAATTAATAAGCGCAACTATTTTCAAGCGCCTTTGCGGCGAACTTTTTCAAGATGAGCTTAATTTGTATATATTTGTGTGTATTTTTTAAATTTATGTATTTTTAATGGTGGGCCCGGTAGCCGAGTGGGTAAGGGCGCTTGGCTGCGGGTTGAAGGTAGCGGGTTCGATTCCCGGCCTCGGCGGAGGACGGGAATTTTTCCACGCTTCTTTCTCCTCCAAACGGGCCCTAGGGTCTATCCAGCCCTCTATAGAATGGGTACCGGGTTTCTTTCCCGAGAGTTAAAAGGCGGGCGAGCGACGGGCCGACCCCCCGTCCTCAACTTTGTCCCGTAGGTTTCTGAACACTGGAGCCTACCCTCCAGTTGCATTGCGCGGTCCTCTGGGCCTGATCGCAACTAAAAAAAAAATGTATTTTTAATGATATTATTTCAATACATGTTAATTACTACTTGTCAATCAAATCAAGTCACGAGTAAATTAGTAGATTAGAGAAAAGAATTAATATCCGTTATCTACGATATCATAAAAATCCAGTGTTTATGTTCCAATGCTTTTCCAAGGGAATGTTTGTCACATTCTAGCACTAATGGAAGAATCCACTCCCAAAAGACTTCAAATAAAACAGTTAGATCACTAGTAGTCTTTAAATATGCCTATCAAGTTCCAAGAAGATCCATGTAACCATTCAAAAAACTACATGGAAAAGGGGGGGGTCTCACACATGTACATTAACAAAGCTCGACTAATTTGATGAGCCCTAACTGCCTAAGAAAATAGGCTAAAAAACAATATTATTACTAGTAACTTCGATGGATGTGATCAAGAAATAAGGATAAAAAAAACAAAACAAATAGAAATAATATTTTTTATGTAGTATTCTTTTGAAAATATTAAACTTCATATGTTATTTATCTATTTTCCCTGCAATTCTGTAAAATAATCGAAGATCTTATTCTTAATATATAAAAATGAATGTTTCTTTGTTTGTTTGTCTCGTATGCGTTCCTATACCATTCATCAGATTGCGATGAAACTTTGGTGAGTTGTTGTGCGCACGCCCGCGCAGGTTTCTGAATTGTAGAACCATTGGCGCGTGTGCGCACAGGAACAATCGCTACAAGTGTGTGGACTAAATTTGGAAAATCTCTGCTTCACACATGGACAGCTGTATGTGGCCTTCTGAAAACCTTCGTCTGAAACCAATCTATTTTTTCGTGTATGCACCAGACGGAAAAACAAAATTAAAATACAAACACTTTCTTTCTTTGAGTGGCATTGCAACGCAAGCCGGGTACAGCTAGTTTTAATATAAAATGTCTATGTCACTGGAAATTGTTCTTACCTATCTACGCTTATTACAATGCAATTAAATTTAAAAGTGGTAGCATTTTTTAATTATAGTAAATATGAATATAAAGTTTCATTTCAATTCGATAACGAAAATAATATTTAATTAGAGGTAATTATATAAAAATATACCTAAATCTCTAAAAAAAAACACTATTCAGACACTTATTTACAATTAAACATTAAACATTACAAAATCCCAATAAAACAACGTTTCAAAACCACTATTCAGACACTTATTTACAATTAAACATTAAAAATTACAAAATCCCAATAAAACAACGTTTCAAAACCT
>JAFIDM010046398.1:45425-75361 GCA_023159025.1 Thereuonema tuberculata
CCTGACGTAATAGAAGGGGAAAATAAAGAAGTTGTAAGAATAAGAAAAATTTGTTTATTTTCTTTAGCATAAATAACTTTGCGGTTTTTCCTTGAAGCTTAAATTAATATAGCGGAAAACCCCTTGGCAGGAAATTCCGATCACTTGAGACCTGCTGGCTCTCCAGTACGAGGTTTCTTCCACGTGGCGGGGCGTGGAATGACGTCTTCCGAAGAAGTAAGATGGTATTTCCCCGTTCTTAAGAGATACTAGGGCCTGACACATTCATCATTGGATTCAAAAGGGTTGAAATTCGCGGACCTACACACATCACCGACACACTCAGCAGCTTGAGAAGACGCGGGAAAGAGGTAAGCAACACTTGTAGATTGTAATTCATTGCTTTCTTTTGTTTATGTTAATTATTCTATTAATAAAATAGGAAATGCTTCATTCACGTAGGTTTTAATTTATTTTCGAGTGACGAGAAACGATTTTATTTTTAGGAAATTAAAAAAAAAAATGAAGTACTTTTTCATTGTTTTGTTTACATTCTTGAAATGTAGGTGTTTCATTAACTCCAAAACGATTTGTTGACCTTAAATAATTTCTTTTAAAGGCAGTTGTTTCAATGACATTTCATTTCAAGGATCATAAATTGTCTTGCTGCGATAGGATTTCGCGGGCCTCAACTAGACAAAGCAAAATTAGCGTTTCACAAAAACCAATGAAATAATAGAATATTGACAATTATCTTTTTACCTAGGAATAAATTCACTAAAAAACAATGCAGTCTTATCAAATCATTTTCGGCGATTTTATTTAATTCAATTCGGGGTTTTTTTTTTCACCCTCTGAAATACATTTTTTTCATTTCTCTTAAACATTTAATGGATTGAATTATTATAAAGAACAATTTTTAAAATACAACTACGCAATGGGCCGCAAAATAACAAAACAAAACAAACATTAATAACAGAATACTTAGTCATGTAGTCCTTCCAGATAGTTGCAAACATTTTCTAAACTTTCTTCCATTATTTAAAATTAACGAGTTCTTAAAATTTAAATTGTTTATTCACCTTAATTTCTTTTAAATTCATTAGAAATCTTTAATAAAAAACTTTATTTTTTTTATATAATTCAATGAATTGCTTTTAACGAAACATTTGAGCAAATCCAAAAATATTAATTACTGTTTTGTGTTTTTTTATCTATAAATTCTACATCACAATCAATTTCAATATAACTGAAGTTATTTGTGGGTATGTTTTCTAATTTCTACATTTTAATTAAGAAATTTGATTAGGCTTTCTTATACTTTTTGCTAGTCTACTTCAATTACTTAATTAAACTGACTAATTGAATTTTAAAGCAAGGATATCCGTAAAAACCAGCAACTGAATTCTTTGGATTTCATAAATTCTTTTTTCTTTTTATTTAATATGATAAACCATTCGGGAGAAAATGACGTTCTATTCCTACACCTAAATTTCAATCACTGTTTTATCTTAATTAAGATGAAGCTGTTGTTATTCGTTGTAAAACATTTATTCTTATTTCATCAATACATATCACACCATAAAGAGATATATTTGATCGATAATTCCTATACATATCATTATGTTATTAAACATAATTTATTAAATTATTAATAAATTTCCCTATCATACAATGTGAAAATAATAATTATTAATTAAGTCTACAATAGTTAATCTAACACTGAATGTTTGTGAATACTGAAAAATATATATTATAATAAAATGGACTTAGAAATGATACAATTTTAAACATTTCGTCAATTGAAATTTTAAAAAAGTCAACTTTACGAAGATTATTACGAAGTTTTTTTTTAATTGTTAATTACAGAAACAACTTATATTCTTTCAAATACGTATATATTCGTAATCCATTTTATATAACTTATATGTAATGATATTAAAAAACTTCAATGTCTTAGCCTCTTAAACAGAAGGGGTTGAGACAGAAGGGACCAATTATATAATAAATCCCCGGAAAATTATATTTGAAATATAGGCTTCAGTTTTTTTAATATCATCATCGCAAAAACTTTTGAATTTTAACAAAATACCTTGTCCACGTATTACAATTAACAGAAAAATGCTTATTAAGACATTTGTTTACAAAATATTTTGTAATATTTATAAATACCGTAATAAATCAAAAATTATTTATTTACAATTTTTTAATTGTAATAAAAAAATTGTATTCTAAAATCGTAAATTATAGAAATGCTTCAGTAATCTTTAAAACATAAATTTAATTTGATTTTTTAAATATTTATTTATTTATCTTCATCGTTCATTAAAAATAATAAATATATTTCAATAATATTATTTTTGTTATTAAAATATTATAATAATATAATATTGGTATAATATCTTCTAACAGAAATAACAAAAATGATTTAATAAGAAAGTATATGTAAATATAACATGTAACTTAAAGAAGTATTTTTTTTAATAAGTTTCATTTTTTCCTGTTCGAATTTTTCTGAGATTGTTTCAGATCATTTTTAATCGAGCTTCAACGAGAAGTAATTATACTGGTATAGAATCCTTATCAAATTCTTCTTTCGTAGAATTTATTTCTTATCAATTCGAAAAAGCAGGGAAGAAGGTCGTCATCCTGTCACGGGAACCAATTGGAACACAATGTCAAGAACACTCCCATTGCGACCGTGAATTTGAGACAATTTGTTCCAAGAAATTAAAAAAAAAAAGTAAATTCCCTCGCCTCAATGGTCATTCATCACTACATTTCTCTGAATGATGACGCAGCCTTCCGATCTCATCAATGATAACGACTATTGTCTATTAGCGACATCTATTGACAATAATATTAACTACTATTTAGCTCTTGGCTTTCAAAAGTTTTAGTTTAGTTTCCATTTTTTCTATTTTAACACTTTAAATTAAACAGTATTCGAGCATTTAAAAAACCAGTTAAAATTTTCTTTTATTGTTATATTATAGATAGAATTATAGATAGGTTTAGTAATTAATTTACATATCTGAATATTAAAACGTGTAAATTTATTATATGTTTTAAATACTTTACGTAAATATGTGGAATAGGTTTAAATGTGGATGATAATTATAATTGGAATAGCCTACTCATTATAACTACAGTGCTAAATTTTTACATCATACTTTCACTTATATGTTTTATCATTTAAAACAATTCCACCTTTTTAAACAAAAGCTTATAATTTATAAGACATTAATAGATTCTATTATAGATTATACATTCTTTGGCCCCAATATACATTTCTTTTTGTATTGTATTATTATTTTAGGGCCGGTTTTATGTGCGCCACCCTCTAGATTAAATTGTCGGATTTCTTAAATAAATGTCAAATTAATAATATTAATAAGTTGATCTTGAAAAAATTAATAATATTTAATAATATTAATTATAAAAAGCAAGCTTCTGAATAAAAATTAAAAATTCGATACAAATATAAAATATTAAAAATAGAAGAAAAATTTATATATAGGCTACGATTATAGTAGAGCAACCCTCGAAAATTTGTGCCTAAACCAACTCGCAAATGGAAATTTACACTCGCTAGCAAATTAACGGGGAGGGAGGTAAAATACAATAGGCCCTACAGTGCGAAGGTCGAAAATTACTGAAAGGTTTATTGTGCATCGTGATCCTATAGGCCTTCTCGGAATTTGTGGAGGCAAACGTAGAGCAAAGGTTTCTGCTTTACTGTACATATTTTAAAAGTTTTACATATTATGTTTTTTGTACAACAAAACGTAGTTTTTAATGGTGAAATATTTTTTTCGTGTTTAAACCTCATTTTTAGTCTTTTTTCGGGTTATCCGTGATTTTCGTTATCCGCGAAGCCCTTGCCACCCAATCCCGCGGATAATCGGGCCTCTACTGTATTTTGAACAATTTTTATAAAATTAGACATTTGTACGGTATTTCGCTAGAAATAATTGGTTAAATTAAAATAATTGGTTTGATATTATTAAACCAAATAATACTTTTGGTCTTAGATTAAACAATTATGTCAAATACAAATGAATGGAAAAATTATACAAATAATAACATTAAAAATCAATTATTTTATGAAATAATTTATGATAAAATAAGCAAAAAAAGCTTTTAATTTCTTTTTATAAGTCATATACTAAAATTCCAGCTCCTATAGCACAGGACTAATTAGTTTAATTATACTTAATAGAACTGGTAAAAAATAATAATAATAATATAAAGTTTAATTTTAACATCAATATTCTTATATCTTACTGTAATAAATAAACAAAATCAAACAGTATTTCGTAATTTCGCATTAAATATCATATCTATGAGAAGATTTAAACACAAATTTCATTAAGTTTTTAGATTAAAAATATTTTTTTTTTTAATTGAAAGAGATATTAATATTATTATGCATTTCATTCAATTCATTTTCATTTATTTAAACAATATATTTTTATATATAAATGTAAGCGTTGGATTTAATTTTTATTTTTTGGTTTTTGAATTTAATATCAATTCAAATGAGTTTTAGGCTCCATTTGTTAACATCAGTTTGTTTTTTTGTTTTTTTGTTTTTTTTTTTATTACTTATCTACATCAGATTTATTCAAATAATTTGTAGTCAATATAATACAAATTGATTCCACCATTATTTTATATAGTCAACATTGTTCCTATTAATTTTTATGTTTCTAATAATTACATTAAAAATTTTTAGTATATTATGTTACGTATCTAAAAAACAATAAAAATCTTAAGACAATAATGGTAACTGTGGTTAAAATCAAGAAAGGGTTACTACCAAACCACAGTGCAATCCCCGTCATGAAATGAAATTATAGAACATTTTCTTCAAACAGATTTTTGACTTACAATGGAAACAATTGAAGCATTGCTATTGTAAAGAAACAATCACCAGAAGTCATCGGAAACAATTGCTCCGTGCATTATATAGTTGACACGTGATTGGACTGTTGGATTCTGTGAAACCAAGGACATGCAAGAAAAAGCGAAAGCCGTTGGAATAAAAAGATGGCGATAATCAAGTGAAATACAATTCTCTAAAATAGTATTTGGAGACAGGTTCAATCGAATATCTGAACATTAAAAGTTGATTTTAAGCTATGATTAATAAGAAGAATTCAAAGAGATAAATTTATTAATCATAATGTATTATATGTTTCAGCAAATAAGTAGAGACGTTGCATCATTCGATGAGCAGCGATTGGAACGACGCCATTTTGTTAGTGATACAATATGTTTAGAAGATTATTCACAACGACGAGATCCAATGGGTATATATGCAAAGTAAGGTCATATTTAAACACCGCATTGAAGGCTGCAAGTAAGTCATATTTTTCTTGTTGATACACAGGACATATTTGTATAAATCACGAACAAAGAAGACATAGTTAAAGTTCTTAAAGAGGATACAAGTAGACAATTTAACTATTCAAGATAAGTGAAGACTTTTACTTCGTGAATATTGATTTGCTAATTTCACAAGAACATTTAATAATCGTAAAGTACATCGATTTACATGCAGTGAAAGGCATTATCGCATTAAGAGAGACTTTTAAGCTAAAGCGATTACGTTAATTGTAAAAGAGTAGTAAACCATTTCTAGGAAGAAGAAATATACATGTAACTAGTGTATAGCATTTAATCAAAGAATTAAAAGTATTTAATTCTAGTTTACTTGTTTATGCTCATTGAACCATTACCTTTAATTGACAGTATTTCTTACTAGGATAGGATTTGAAATAAAACATTTTTACATCCACCTACACCTATTCGTTTAACTTCATCTGGTGTTTTATTTAAACGCTCTGCTAAAGTTATTTTCTAAATGTGCGCAAGTTAGACACAGTAACAATTATCAAATATTTGTTTATTGTTTATTGCATCGATATTAGAGCTACATGATAGACAAATTTTTATTTTTATTTTATCTAACCTCTCTTCAGTGGACTGTAACTTAAAAGAATAAATCACAATGTTTTTGCTTTACTCTGTATTTTCCGAGTACCAATTGTAATGGTAAATGTGTGTTATCAGTGTAATTAGAATATTGGAATGTTCTAGTGGTTGTCTAAGTGGTTGTAAATCGCATCTCCAGCTACAAAGCTAGCGCATGACGTACAAAAATTTTCATCTGCTGATTTATTGCAGACCAAGGTAGTAGATAAAAAATTCCCATAATAACGAAGATTCGAACCTTTTTTATGATCTATTATGACAGCTGGTCAAGTGTTTTATTTGAACTCAACGAAAACCAGTGTGTCCAACAACGGCGATATGTTGTTAAGCGATTTGTAATGGTATTTAGTGACTGAATTAGAATTCGTCATTGTAAATAGACGTCAGTGTCACTTGAAGATGGATTGTCTCTTTGGTGGTGGTGACAAACTGACGGGAATTCGCAACACTGGAAGGAACGTTGCACTGTGGCGCCAAAACAGGGCATTCTGACGAGAAGTAAAAGGATGTAAGTGATTAGGATATGCAGTAATATATAGATCGTTACAGAATAACATGTGAATATAGATCTAGCATTTTTTTAGTAGTGCATTAATAAATATGACATTATTTATGTACTAATATTTGTACTTCATCTTACCAGAATCGATAAGCAAATTGTAATATTGGCTTATAATTTAGAATAGTTCAACCAGATTCTCTGTCGAGCGCAAGTTTTTAGAATTCAATGAATTAAACTTTTTTTATAAGATGGTAACGAACTGTTATTATATTACTTAAGACGAAGAGAGTTAATTGAAAATCTATCCACTTTCATTGTTTACGTTCGAATTCAGAAATAACAGGAACACGACACCAAAAAGATGTAACCACAAAACTGGAAGTATTTATTTATTTATTTTACTTGACTTTTTTCCGTTTAAAAGGAAAAAAAATCTTTTTTGGGGTGGACACATATATTTTTTTAGAAGGATAATCGTATTAAAATAATGTACTTCACGTTCTTTTATTTGAGAAGATCAACATTATTAACAATGTGATAATAATTCGATTACATCAATGGACATTACCTTTGTTATCGAATGATGTTTTATTGTTACAGTCTTAGGTAACTTATAACTTTAAGTTTTCTTAGAAATTTAGTTATGAAAGTAAAAGAAAAAAAAATATGTCGTTTTAGGCCTAAATCTTTTTGTTCCTTCGCGGAATTTCAGAAATTCAAATTCAAGGATAATGCTAATGTTTTATCTTCCCCATTCCTTCAGTAGAATATCACTAACGTCATTGTTAGTAATAATGGCATTAAAAAAATAATATTTATTTCAACCAGGATATTGTAATGGTGTTTGAGGGAGAGTCTTTAGGAGCGAAAGACAACGAGTTAAGTTCTGGAACTAAACGGAATTAATTTATTAAACGAAAAACATGGGCTTTTATAGATTATACACTGAATAATTTGATTGGAAGATTTATTAAAAATATATATCATGATTGGCTAAAAACGTAACGAACATAATTAATTAACTAATTAAACAGCTGCAATGGAAAAAAAAAAATAAACAGAACATCAGTAATTAGGAAAACAAATGCTTTAAAATTAATAATGGTTAACGATTAAAATGATTTCTAAAAATATTTACATAAAAACTGCTAAAAATATGTCCGTTTACAGCCTTTAACTAAAAATTCTCCATTTTTAATTTAAGAGTAGAAAACGTTAAAAAATGATTATTAGATTTTGTAGTTGTTAATTTCTAAAAATATCTTAGAATTTTATAATTATTTGTATCAAATCATTCATCTTTTAATTGTTCTGAAATCTTAGATAAGGAGTTATATATAAAGAATTCTTAATTAAAAAGTTTACGTTCTTTAAAAAAAACTAAATAAGTAAATAAATAAATAAAAAATAAATAGCAACAGTACACTTTCAGACAATTTAAAAAGCAAATAAAATCATAAATAAGTTTTAAAAATTAAAAAAATATAAAATAATTCCTAGATTTTTACATTCGTGTTCTTGGAAAAAAATTATAATTAGTTTTCTAGATCATTAAATTAGGTCACTCTTTAATCACATAGTTTTATGGCAGTTCAGTGATGATCTTTTATCCTTTTATTTGTGAAATCTGTTAATTAATTGTGTGTGTAAAAATATTATTTATTTATTTAAATATGATATGTTTTCTTTCTTGGATTATGTAATTAAAATAAGCCTTAAGAAAAATCAAAAGTGTGAAAAACTTATCAATATTTTAAAAGAAAATATATAGTCATTAATTAAAATATACTTTTTAATTCAGTAATTATTTATTTTAATTATTTTTTATTTTTATTAAAGGTTTATGTAGTTGTGATTCTGTCCATTTTCTGAGTTCACAAAATATCATAAATGAATCTTTCACTTTTTGAATCCATATTTGGTTATTTGTTGTTATATTTCCATGTTTGGGAATATTTATTGAAATCTTTTTGCCTTATCCTTTTGATAACGAGTTCATTAGCTGTGTAACTTCCCTGCATATCACTGCCACGGAATCCAATGTTATCGCAACGGCCTCAATCGATATAAATATTCTTCTCTTAGCCCTGCTTTATTTACTTGACTTTGGACTGTGAAACGACAACATCGGATTCTATTGTAGTTTTTTTTTTACATTGGAGTTGGTTATTTCTTTACAGATGCACACCTTTTCTTCTAATTCTGCTCCCAATTCCACGCAAGCAGTTGACGTATTTGTCATTGCTGCTTCGGCCGATGAAGAGCCTTCGCAATCGGCAGCGAACGGATGGA
Organism: Thereuonema tuberculata; assembly: GCA_023159025.1. Lineage (NCBI taxonomy): Eukaryota > Metazoa > Arthropoda > Chilopoda > Scutigeromorpha > Scutigeridae > Thereuonema > Thereuonema tuberculata. The sequence continues at coordinate 54,199 of JAFIDM010046398.1, forward strand.
ATCCTCGGCCCAGCAGGATCTTAAGTGACCTCCAGAATTCAGGATACAAATGGTACGTAGTTTCTTTTAACTTAAAACTTCATGTAGTTATTTGATAAACAAAAATAATCGGTACTAAGAAGTAATAAGAAGCTTTTAATAAATAAAATTCTCGTACTAAATTTCGTATCTTAAAATCAGTTTGAATAGAAAAGTACCATCAATGTTTACTGTAATTTAATCTGCTTGCTTCGATTATAGTTTCACCAAAATACTGTTCAAGATTTTTAAAAAAATATATAAAAAGAATTTATCGGTCATCGCACTCAACGTAATAAAATAATTAGGCTTGAATTAAAAGTGGAAAAAATATTCATTTTTATTTTAATGGACTATACTTTTGTTCTTTATTTTTAATTCACTTTTATTCTAATATTATAAAGAACGAATATTTATAATATTTAAGTTTGCATTTTTCTTTTTTCATAATTAAGTAAAATGCTTATAATTTTATATCCAAATTCACTTCTACAATAAAATTGTTAGCATATAGTGAGTTTTATATTGTTAGAATGGTTATTTATATTATTATAATTCAAAACTTTATAATAGCTAACACTTTCTATTAAAAATATACGTTTTCTAACATATCTTACAACATTTTTATAATATGGTTTATAATTTGATGTCATCTATAAAACTTATAGTATATTTGTATGGTTATATTTTACATTAATTCATAATTCTTTCATTTTTAAAGTTTATAATTTGACTTTAGTTTATCTTTAACCATTTTTTTTTATTTAATTATAAATTTCTATGAATAATTTTATTTTATTTTTTTAATGTCACCTAAAAAGAAATAAAGTTACAATTGTTTTAGATTTCAGTTGTTTTAAAAATTAGGATTTAAATAAAATCCAATTTTGTTTTCCTTTGGGGAATCCCCTACCTGATGTGACTGACCTTGTAGTTGCTGGAGGTCATCAGATATAAATTATCCTAAACAATATTTGGGTCTTCATTCAGACCTACTCTGAGGCGAGCTCAGGAATTTGGAATAGGTGGAGGGGAGGTCTTAAATTTCACTATTCGACCCCAAAAAAAAAAGTTGATGCCTTTTCCGGATGGTTTTTACTGAATGGCTCTTCAATCAAAACAAAAATTCAAAATGTTTCTTCCTTTTTCGGATTCCGCTTAGAACATTAAAGATCCAACCAATCCAATATTTGGTCTTTTGTTAAATATGTGTAGTTTTTGCTGAGCTCTTTGCTATTAAATTAATTCATTTTTATTTTAAATCTTGATTTCGGGTAAGCATTAGAATTGTCTATAATTATAAATAAAATAAAAATAACAAATAAATGTTATCGTATTTTCCATCGCTTGAATATTGTGAAGTCGTCCATACATCAATATCAGCATGAAACTCAAATATAAAAAAATTTCAGCTCTCTACGATACGATGTTGCTACATTAGCGTTAGAATATTGTCCTTTAAGTCAACATATAATAGTTTTTCAGCATTGGCTTGCCTCAAATAACTATCAAAATGAATTCAGAGATCAAAGTTGATAGCCTAACCTCTAGAAAATTTTTCAATTATCGTGATTATTATAGTTTAACAATGAGGCCTAAATATATTGCCGGGGTCATATTCCTTCCTTAAAGCTCTAGACTTAAATCTAGTACCAAATGTTGCACAATTCTAGGATAAATAATTTTATAGTTATTTAGTCACAGACTACAGGCCTAAATCAACTTATAGTCCAACAATTTCTTTTTCCTTTCTTGTTACACGATTTTCATAATAATAGACAAAGCTTATATTTATATTATATAATATTACAATGTTTATATATAATCCTAATCTACATTCATCCTATATATTTACATTTTGTGTTATTATTGTAATTATACGTAGCACATAGTAAATACAGCGTCTTATAATATTAAAATTATTTTGACATATAGAAAGAATAATTGAGTTATTTAAAAAAAAATTAGTGTCTGATTTTTTTTTTTCTACTTGATAGGAATCGAGAACTTTCGATATTACTATAAAAATATCCTTGACAAAAGCGCATGTAATGGCGAAAGGCCCTGACTTTTATCAGTATATAAAATAAAAATAAAAAAGGTTGTGATTTCTGTGAATTAGAATAAGATTAAGCAATATCTTTGCAGAATTAATGAAGGAAAATAATGATGATCAACATAAAATGCTGCTCTCAGACAAATTCCCCTGATCTTGTTCAAATTATGTTAAGCTTAGATACATTTAAAAAAAATTATCTGTGGAATCTCAGTTGAAAAACCCACCTGTCTGAGATAGTGTTTATTTGGAATTCCCGTAGCCCTAACGCTGTAACGTCATCTGCGTTGCTGTACACGCTGGCATTTGTTCAAATATAATAGATATTTATATAGATCGTCTCTACTCCTCGAATTGGCATACCAAGATTCAAGAAGATCAATTTATGGGTTCAAAAGCTATTAGGGGATACTGATTGATTTGGTGAGGTTACAAAGAAAATAAATAACAACATAATTCTTTTCTCCGAGCCAGTGTCCTTGTCTGATGGGAGATGTCAGTTATTAATAGAAACAATAAAAAAAAATTGTAGGCATTGAATCCTTCATCACCTGCAACTTGTAATTATTAGGTTTAATCTATCATAAACATTGGAATTATCTTCATGACTCATCGTTCCCTTGTCACTCAGAATTTGATAGAATTCAAGTTCAATCTTTGCTCCTTCCGCTTGACGATAAATATAATAATGGCGGAATAGCCATTGGCTTTAAATGGCGAGAATTCTTTGTTTTCACCTTGACACAGTTAAATGTCCTGTTAACTTTTGGCTTAAAATATGTAGATCAGATGTAAACAAAGTATTAGTTGATAATTAAAAAAGCAATTGAAAGATTATGATTGATATTTTATATTAGAAAAAAAGAGACATTATTAAAAGAAATCACAGACGATGAGAATTCGAAAGGAATAAATATTTACCAAAGCAATCATTTCCACGTGTGTGGATATTGAAACAATGTGAAATATTTTTAGCTCGATTTTCTCGGCATTCTAAAGTATTTTGTAAAGAATTAAGAAATGACAAGAAGTTAAAGAACTAAAAGCTTGCTTTCTTTAAAATGTTATTTCGTAACATTTCTTTATTTTTTTTAGCCTAAAAACCTATTTTTTTTTAATTCAAATTATAATATCTCTTGAAAATGATCAGTTCAATTTTTCCATTTTCTGAAAGAAAAAAAAAATGACGTAAATATTACGTCAAAATATTATACTGTACATTTAAATTGTCAAAATCGGATTGATTGTAATTGTATCAAACAACGCGCAAAGGATAAAGGATTTAATATTCATGTTTAACTCAATGAAATGTTAATAGAATGAGAATTTTTGTCGCTTTTTTATGCTAAATTAAGGGAGCCCTTAATAATTTAATAAGGACCTCTTTGGAATAGATTTCGAATATGCATACCAAGTTCCAAGAAGATCCATCCAGCGCAGCGGATCAAAAGCTGCTATACACACAAACAGACAGACAGACTGATTTCATAAGCCTTGCTTTTCTAAAAAAAAATAAACGTCATTCAAAAAAATTAATAAATAAATAAATAACAAAAGGAAAAAAAAAAAAAAACATTTCATAAAAATACGTAAATTCTATAAAATGTCTCAATTATTATTACTACTAGTAAATAACTTTTATTTTTTTAAATCGATAATTCCTTTAAATCCATAATATTGTTTACTTTTGCATAACACGGGAGAGGATTATGTAAAAATCTATTTATAAGTTATTTATTTACATAATTGACGATGTAATTTATTGTTTATTATTTATTTATTTTATTTAGTTGTCTTTCGAGTTCCAGAGAAGATGAAAGAGAAACGTTAATGGATGCTTTGAAAGAATGTGAGGTAAAGACAATAGATTTCTTTTGACAAATACTTGAAGTAATTTAGAGCATTTCTTAATAGTTCAATATTGCTTCAGAAATATTTAAAAAAAAAAAATAGTGTATTTTAAATATATTAAGTATATAATTCTATTGATAATATATTATAGAATAATTTCATCAGTCGGAACATATTCCATCTACTTAAATTCAAAATACTTGTTTATAAATGAAATTTGTTAATCCACTGAATATTTTCCATTGTATTCAATAAACAAATCTTGAAACTGTGTTTATTGCTAGATATATGTAGATATTAAACCTACCCAATGCATTTTTAGTAAATTTCTAATCGTCCTCCATCAAATAGTTTAAAGTAAATAAATAAATAATCACTTATTTAATGTATGTGTGTGTGTCCACGAAATAAATGACAAGTAAATATGCCTTTGTGGTAACAATTCTCTATTTTTATATTTTTCTGAATGAATTTCGTAAAGTGTGTCTCTCTTCTTTTGTTGGATATCTTCTTTCTTTTCTTAAATATTGGAATTTAAACTGATAAAATATTTCACAATAAACATTACTCATTCTGGCGCACCTTGGACTTCCTACGCCAGTAGCTTTATTTTGATTTTAGATTTGATGTTTTACCAGAAGAAGAAAGCCTTTAAGATTTGTATCTCGGATTATCGTATCTTTACAACTTACGATAATCACTCGAAGTTAGGTTTTTCGTATCCGCATATAAATTACAGAGCACTGAGTGCTGTTTCTATTGTTATCTTATTACAAATAATACGGTATCCACTGTTTGTTAAGTGGACTATTTGTCTTCATATCATGGAATTTCTTTAAAAATTTCTTTTTTCTTTCCCCCTTCCCACGTGCTTTTCATTCTGAAATATAAAAATCTGAAACTTTGTAAAAGAGATGTTAAACTATTGTAGTTTTACTTTTGATTTATAATCAGAATTAGTTAAAAAAAAAACTAATTTCAAAAGTTGGACAAAAACATTATTTTTTTTTCTTTTTTATAAATTCTTCATTTTACTTCATTTTGTATTTTATAAACCACATAATTTTGGCAATTGAAAATTACAATTATTTTTATTCTAATTTAAAAAGAGTCTAAAAATTCGTAATCTTAGGCATCAATTTTACTTTAAAAAAAAAAAGTATTCAGAAAATAAATAGAACTTATTTAAATCACTTTTAATTAGTATCTTTATTACATTTTAACGATTAATATAAAAATTGATTGGTAAATTCTTCTGATATTTTTTTTTTCATATCACAAATTCGGAATTAATATTTTTTAAAAAAATCAATAAAACATCAAAATCTGTTTTAGAATTGAAACTTAAACGCTTTCATATTAAACACGCTACGTTTCCGATTTTTAACTAATTAGTAATTAAGATGTAAAAGGCCGCACGGTTGGCGATGTCGCTAAGACACTGGCCTCTCACCTCTGAGTACCGAGGTTCGGTTCTCATGTGGGTTTCGTTGATGGTGGCGATCCGCGCTGGGCATGTTTTCTCGGGGTTCTCCCATTTCCCCTGCATTTCTCACACCATCCTTTCTCTCCGTCTGTCCTTATTTCCGTGGGATAGCACAATAGATCTTTGAGGTCGCGGTGCTCGGCTGTCTAGCCACCCACGCTCACCACATTACATTCCATTACAATTAAGATGTAATAAGTTGAAAACTATAAAACCTGTTGGACGTTTTTACTTAAGATATAACTAAAAGACTTTTTTTTTTTTTTTTTTCTTAAAGGTCATTGTGGCTTGTGTATCTGATGAATTCATCAAAGAGCCAGCTTGTTCTCAGTTTCTGTGTGTGGCTACACAGGTTCTTCGGAAGCCAGTCGTTCCTGTTTGGTTAGGGGAAGGAGAGGCATGGCTGTCAGCAAGTGTAGGATTAATGCTGGCTGGACAGGTAAAATCCTTATCATCTCCCATTTTCAAGTTGCCTTTTGCAATCAATCTCTGCCATGCTATTACAGCAATTTAATTTTACAAATTGAATTTGCCGATTCGTTTTTGTTTGTTTTTTTGTTTTGTTTTTTTAAACAACTTGTAAAAAAAAAATAAGTAGATTATTAATTAATATCAAATAAAAATTTACAATAACTTAATTTTAACTTTAGATGTAGACTTTATCACATTTATTAGTTTATAAATTTGAATTGTAATTATCCAATTATTTTAAAAAAATCAGTGATTAATATTATTTTATTAAAGATTGAATTCAGCCATTTTTTTTTAAATTATTTAAAAAAAAAAATGGCTGTGATTCCGAGATAGGTTAGGTATTTGAAGTAAGGAATCGTGAGGAAAATTTCCCGCACATTTACACTTGGAAATATTAAGCATTTCATTACAGTACCATTGATAAATTGTTAAACATTTCGTAGTTGTTATTATAATAATAATTATCGAGATGTACATAAAGTTAAGATTGATTCTTGGGCTTTTAGACTTCATTGGAACCGTATAATATTAAGGTTTTTGTCTCCCTATTAAATCGTTACTTGAATATTTCATAGCTTTATTTAAAAGGTAAGAAGTTATTCCTAATTAGTTTTTTTCTTCTGTTTGTTTAGGTTTACGTGAAATTTGATAATCCGTTGGAATACAATGCTAAGATGAAAGAACTTACGAATAATGTTGAACGAAGGATGAATAGACAGGTAAGATAGTGAATTCGTGTTAAGAACAACGAATAAGACTAATTTTAATTATAATCATTAAGTCGTAAAATTCAAGCAGTAAAATTCATAGCAATTAAAGAAAAAAAAAAGGATTATTTTAAAAAGTAGAAAGAATTAAGAATTTTAATTATGGTATCTATAAATTAAGATTTTTTTTTAATATACTATCCATTTTAGGATAAGAATGGTACGACTTTAAAAAAAAAAAAATCGTTAATCTTGATTTTGATTTGTTTATTCCCGTTGACTTCTATCTTGAAGTGGAGCAGAATAACATCAATCAGAGTACTTTTTAGTGAAGTACATCTGTACTTTAAATATAATAAGAAAATCTTTTCTCTAATTAAATTGACTGTAATTTCTTGTTTCAAACAATGAATAGAGTTGACACCATATTGCTATCAAGTTGACCACATTAGTACTGTGAAAAATTTCATTAGTTGTATCTTTTGAAATTGTATTGCAGACCGACAGACAAGCTTTCTAAACTATATACATTACATTAAAATAAATCCCATTTCCATTTCCTTAACGCACTTTAAATACGAAGACATTTATTAGCTGACTTACAAATAATACATTATTTAAATCCCATTTTCTTTTCTTTTTGTTTTCTTATTCTCAAATTCATTTTTCTGAAACAAAGAAAATATTGTAAAATGCTTCACTGCATGGCGACAATGATCAACAGAAGAAACAATCTTTTTATCAACTTTGTTTTTCCAATGAGAGTAAATTTGCTAGTTAGTTAGTGTGTTTCGTTAATGATAGTTTGGTGATCAAAAAGTCATTACTTGTCCTAAGCAACACTAATGTATTAACAGTTGCTGAGCAGCAATTCATAGCAAACACTTCATGTAATGATTGATGGCTATTGCTATGGTAAGGAATTGCGTACAAAATCACAACATTACTTAAGCAAAAGAAATGGTAGAAGCAACAACGACAATAACATTTTAGTCTTGGCAAAGTCTAAATTACATAAATATTATACTCTTCATCTAATTAATACTTCAGGATTTAATTGGGACAATAGAATTATTTCCGTAGATATTACGCAAATTATCTTATTGTTTTGAAATATTGCCTGCAGATGGCGTTACTATCAGTTATATACTTCCATCAATGACTTTATAACAACAATGTTATTAAATAAAATGAAGCAAAATGGGGTACAGTTAAGAAGGCTGAATTATAACTTGAGATTCATTGCAAACATTTAATAAGAAAGCTCCTGCTGACATTAGTATAACTATATAAAGCAAATACTTTGTTACATATTTATCATATACAGTATTAGCATTACTATGGCAAGCAATGATGAACAAAATTATTTCTTTCTATATAAGGAAGATACATTTGAAATCCTAATGATTTGGAAATTACTTGGGCACTAAATTTACACTTATTTTCTTTTCGTGTTTCTCGATACATTATTTCAATAAAAAAAAAATACATATATAGTCAGTATATATTGGCATAAACTGTACTGTAATGATATAGCTAAACCTGTTTGTTTTATTATTTTATTATTAGTAGTAGTAGTAATTCTAGTAGCTATATATAAATCAAAATAAAACAAAATTATTAATCCATCGGAAAAAAACAAAATCTAGAATTTCTTCCTAAAATAGTTCATACTGATTTATGTTTACATAAAAAATTGAAAAAATGTACAAATTGTAATAGCATTCAAAGAGTAAATAATATTAAATTAATATTAAATATTTAGATATCGTATTAAATGACACGTTTACTTGGGATACACAAATTAGAAGAAAAATGGGATAGTATTAAATAATCCTTCTGGTAAAAATCCCAATAAAAATTTAAAAAACCTTAAATTACCAAAGGCAATTGTCGTCATTTAAAAACATATGTACAGGACGTTTCAATCTGCATGCAGATTATTTTCAACTGTGTGTTGGTTTGGAAGGGTTGTGTTTACATAACCTCTGATGACGTGATTGGATAGTTCGCTATTGATTGTGGGAGAATTGGCGATTTGCCAAGACTCACGTAACGTAAGGGAGAAGACAGTTTTGGCTTGGTCTATTACCTGAATGTGTTCAAAATCAGGGGTGTGGCTAGTTTTTTGTTCATGATGATATAGAATGGATCTAAAATGGTCTCTTTTATTGGGATTTTTACCAGATGGATTACACAAATTAGAAGTTTACAACAAAAATTAAATGCAATTTTTTTATATTTTTCATCATATAAAAAATTATCATACCAATAACATAATGATTTACTTTTCATTTTCTTGATTCTTTTTTTAAATAATGCAAATTCTATCTGGGCAAATACAAATAGTAGAAAACTTAAAAATATAAATACTTTATAAAAAAAAAAAATTCTTAAAATTAGTAATATTTTCTAAAAAATACTTCAAATAATAATATAACAAGGGAATTCTTAATGCATAGTAAAATACTTATTTCGAAACAAAAACTCTTTTACAATTTCATAATAAAGAAGTATTATAAATAATTTTATGGTGCACGTTAAGCTTTTTATTTATATTAATTAACATGAATAATACAATTTCGACTAACAATTGAGTTGTAAATAACTTTAAATTAGAATATCCAAAAAATTTTAATAGTTAGGGAGAATGCCACCCAAATAAATTATTACAAGATGTGATAAATAAAAATAAATCTAAAAAATTTGCTAAAATTTTCTAAAATTTCAAAATTAAAAAAAAAACTTGATTAGAAATTGGTTAATAATAAATTTCAATCCTTTGCTTGACTAGAATTAAATATTTAATTTTCTAGATATTTTTTCCTTATTTAGAATAATTATAATTTTTTGACTTTATGATATTTATATGTATATCATTTATAATATATTATTTAAATGTTGTTTTTTGTATTTTAATTATTTTAAATTTTAACCTTCTGCTGGGATTTATTTGTAATCCTAACAGGATTATGTTTTATAATAATATATTAAATAATTAAAAAATATATATTATTTATTCATTTCAAAATTATTTCTATTAAAATTACTTTATTATATTTATTTATTATTATTTTCTTATTATTTTCGTAGACAAGAATTCATCCCAAGTGTTTTATCAGCTACTGTTGGGCTAATTGTCTGGGTGAACAAAATCCTCGGGAAGTTAAAAGTCTTTTGGAAAACCAGGGACTTTCTTGTTGGCTGGATATTGAACAAGTCGGAAAGGTAAGAGAATTACCCAATATAACATATTTGCCGGGTATAAGACGTATCTATGTCACTGAAGCAATTAACTTACATAGACGTAGACAGAAACGTAATAGTGCGCTCAGCCATTAAAACGCACTCTTTTTTTTTTTTTTTCTATAAAATCTGTTTCAAATTGCGTGTGTCTTATACACGGAAATAATATTTTTGTTTTCCAATATAATAATTTTTTTCTTAATAAATTTCCCCTGAGTGCGTTTTATACTCCAGGGTTCACGCATTCTCTGATAATCAATTCTGTGTTGTTGTTGATATTAAATGTAGTAGGGTACACGTTTAACTATCCATTGCATAGCGGGAAGTGAGCATTCATTGATGAAGAAGGGGGACCATTTTGACGACTCAGAGAGAAGAGATGGAGGAAGATTGAAACCAAAATATTCGTGCTCATATTTAAGTTGGACCATAAAGCTTCGTTTCCTAGGTGGGTGAGCGTTGGGCTGACCACTCGACCTCATCTCAGTCCTGGATTATTGAAACCTCCAGCGCCCCTCGTGGGCCCCCGTGAGATATATCTATATCTGTATAAAGCTCCGTATCAAATATTATGAAAATCCGTCCAACCGTTTTAACGTGATGCGCGAACATGCAGACAGAAGAAAAACGTTCAAGTTGAAGAGTAAGACTGTCCTGTTCAGTCAGTTACTCTTTCTAAAAGAACTTATATCTTTATCTTTGAAAGTCTGGCCTTGTAGTTGCTTTCTCCAAAGAAAATTTGCCAAAAATAATCTCTTAATCATGCCTGGAAGTCCACGTGACAGAAGTTATTCGGAATACGTATAAAAACAAATCAGTAAAACTGATAAAAAAAGTAAAGTTAATGTGTGCGTCTACAATAATAATACAGGCACATCCGAGGTATAAGGAATGACAATAACACAATACATCACATTATTTTTTACATTCATTCACATGCATTTAGAGCTGTTCAGTTTTCAACAACAGACGTTGCTGAGATACCTGGAATGTTTAATCGATTAATAATTGCCACTCCTCTTTTGTATTCTTTAGTGAGGTGAACTGTAGTAACAATAACAGTTCTGAGAGGTCATTTGTCATCTTACATATTTCTCTTCCCCTTGTATGCCTTTTGAGTAGACCTGGCTGATGAGAGCCTAACAAGCACGAAACAGCTGTTCCAGGATCTCAGCTTGACTCAAAAGGCTTCCCAATATCAGTTTATTTAATAATAATATTTATTTCCTAGAAAAGAATGGGAAAAAGACACAGAAAAAAATTATCTGAGCATTCATCAGTGAGAGTTTGGGACGGCACGTTTCGTCCTTTTTTTGGGACTCATCAGCCAAACCCACTCACCAGATTCTGTGTCTTTTTCTCATTCTTTTCTATTAATTTGAGGCACGTTAATTCTTTGTTTAAACATTATTTCCTGTGTGATTCTAACTCTTTTATCTTTTCTTTTAGGCTGGTCTATTTGAGGATATTGCGGAAGGCTTAAAAAACGCTGAAGTGATGATCGCCTGTGTTTCGGACGAATACGTTAAATCCAAGAACTGTCAAATGGAACTGATTTTTGCTGTCCAGGTTCTTCGTCTTCCTGTGATTGTTGTCGCTCTAAACAAAAGCAACCAATGGAGAAACACTCAGGTATGTCTTTTCAATTTTCAAAAAGTCTTCAACATTAATAAACCAAAACTGGTCTATTAAAAATAGATAACGTCAGCTGATGGTAAATAATGCTCTAGAAACAGCACTATTCAATATTTCCGATAAAAACAAGAACTTCTTGAAAGAACTTATATAAATAGACATTCAATCGACACTATTTCGCCAATAAATACCTTCTTTAATATAATATTTCATTTCTTTTTACAAGACACTTCTTCAGGCTAAGTGAGGACAGGACAATCTTTTTCTCATCTAGAATTCGTTAATAGTTTACACAATCAAATTTAGATTTAACAATCCATTCATATATACAGAGGCGACACTAGTAGGGGTGCGGACCGCACCGGGTGACACCATCACAAGGGGTGACACCAAAATGCAAAATATTAGTCTCTATGATTCTATAGCACAAAAGGTAAGGGTTTTTTTTGGGTTGAACCATGAGCAACCGTACTGGGTGACACCAACCCTAGAGACGCCTCTGCATATATAACATACTCTTACTAACAATCTATCAATATAACATAATCTATATCTATGTTATATTGATAGAGAGTTAGTAAGAGTATGTTATATATGAATGGATTGCTAAATTTAAAGTTGATTGTATAGATTATTTACGAATTGTAGATGAGGAAGAGGAAAAGATTTTTCTTGTCCTCACTTACCCTGAAGAAGTTTCTTGTATAAAGAAATGAAATATTATATTAAAGAAGATATTGATTGGAAAAATAGTGTCGACTGAATGTATATATTCAAGAAATATTATAGGAGTTATGAAGTAACTTAAAACCTAGTTTCCTTAAAATCTTGCTCCTTTTTTTTTTCTTTTAAAAGTCATAAAAATAATACAAACAAAAACTATTTGTTTATCTTATTTTTGTAATTCTAATATAATATAAACAGTGGAGATCAAAAACTAATCAAAATCGCGAATACTTGCTTAAGTTGTCTGAATCCTATTAATTTAATTGTAAGCTCGCGCAAACATTAAAGAGATTAATAAGCGTATGAATATCCTTTGTTTAAAACTTCGATAAAAACTCATTGTTTTGGTTCTGAAGCTTTCCTACGAGAATTTCTGTAGCCTTCTGGGGCTAATTTCTTTCATTTTAATTGTAAAATGTTTCTTACTGCAATAACACAGTAATAGTGTAGCCCTTATCCACTTATTTATCAGTAGATCTCATTACAAGTGTATTCACGTACTGATTAAAAAGTTATTTCTTACTAAGAAATCTATTTAATATTGTTCAATAAATGATTTGTTATTATTGTTGTTTTCTAACAATTGTTTCTTTTCTTTTTAGGTTGGAATGTTGACCCAAGGCTTTCCAGAGATCAATCTCAGTAAAGGAACCCTCCATTCCTCTAAAACTTCATCGAAGCTTATTAAAACCGTTACTAAAACGCTTCAGAATAAGAGGCCACTGTTAAATAATAAATCTGAAGGTAAATAACTTCTCAAGGATTCATTTATAAGTACTGATGTCTGTTAGGATAAGGGCTAATTTTGTTTCTTTTTTACAATCGCTAGCAGCACATAATTAATTTAGACGAGCGAAGGCAGAAGTCTCTCCATTCCCAACTAGATCCCATTTTGTGAACCATTTTATTCAAAATCTACAATAGCTAGAAATATGAAATTTTGCAAGCCCTCGTAGAAATCCATGTAGAAGTACACAATAATATTTTCAACACTCAAAACTGTAAATTTTATAAGAATTATTTGATTTTAAAAACTTGGAAAAAGCCATAAGAAAAGCGCCATTAGTTTTTAAACCGAAACAAAACATTTTATTTTGTAATAATCCTACAGCGTCGTAGCATTAGTCCCTTTTCAATACCTTCAATCTTAATATGTATATATATTTATTATGCAAATTTTCGGAAGTAATTTTTAACAGTGCGAGAGTCTACACACTGTTTGCTAGTGTAAATCATTGTCGCAATTTTAAATTACGACATTTCTCCACCGGGCTTCCAAAATATATTGGAGTTAAATATTTGAGTCGCCTTAAAAAACTAAAAATATGGAAATACTTTAAAATGATTCGTTCATTTAAGAACGAATTAATCTTCGAATTAGTTATTTATTGACTTAGAAGCTCTTTTTATTCCACTTGAGCTTTTTTCATCTGTTTGTTCATTTGTACGCTTCTCACACTGAAACGAGTCGATGGATTTTCATAAAATTTGGTAAAGTTCTTATTTGTAATCCAACTAAAAATTTGAGCAAGATTTTATTATTCGGTAACACTCCCCCAGTTCTCAAAATGGACTCCCCCATCGCCTAATAGGAATAGGCAGCGATTGGAAGAGAGTGGTTCAATTTTGAGGGGGTGAGATGGACCCCATAATAATCGCGCACACATTTTTTGGTTCGATCAAAAACACGCAGTAAAATTTTATTGAATTTTTATTGAGTCAAGCCTTTTTTTGACAGGATGCTCGCAGACAAACAAAAGAAAATCGTTTTTACTTTGTGTGTAATTTGTTCATGTTTACATATCTTTAATGTATGTTATTTATTTATTTATTTATTTATTTATTTATTTATTTATTTTTCTTTTTCAGTGAATCAACGATTCAAATTAAATTTACTGAAATCTCTCCAAAAGAAAGCAAAAACGCTAAAGGCTCTGTCATCTTATATCTTCCCATTGGAAAGGATATCAACAAAGTCGTCCCTTGTCAAATGCTCCTGACGTTTCCAATTATGACTGAATATTCAGAAGCAAACATCAACACAAATTCACAGCAACTAATAATTTCAATACGCTTCAATGCATTACGATTTCTTTTCAACCTGAATACATATTTCAACTCGTATTTCATATTCATTTCATGGATACATATTTTTTTATCCTTACTATGTCGAAGCATCAGTAACTGTAATTCAGGTAATGATACACAGTATCACTTACAATATTGATAATGAAATGTTTTGAGAACAAAAGCCCAACCAAAATGTTAAGAATTAATTGTTGTGAGGTATTCCAAAACTTCAATCAAATGAAACATCAAATGTCAAATTCTTCAACATAAAACTCCAATCCATAACATCACAGATACGTATTAATAATAAGTGGATTATTATTTTTGTTATTTGAATTGTGTCTGATTATTATCTTGATTGTTTTCACGATTAAATCCTGTATGCTTATTTATTATTGTTATTAATTTGTTATTTTGATTTTCACGTGAATGACCGTGAATGATTTGTTAATGTCTAGTTTAATGTTGATAGATTAGAAAAGAAAGATTGCTTCTTTTCTTTTGAATGTATTCCTTGATAAAATTTCTTTATAGAAGGAACGAAATATCGGTGATGTTATGAATTAGTGTTTATGTCGAAGAATTTGATGTTTGTTGTGAGATAATTTATTGTATAACTGATTGATTGACTGAAATTTTTATCTCCTCTTGTAAGTTTGACAAAGTGCCTGGTCCAGCACTGACAATGATGTCTTTAATGTCATTCACTGTTATTTGTACTAGATTTCACTTTAGCACATTAAGTTTTTTCAATTGATTTAAATTGTAAAAAAAAAGGATTAAATACGTTAAAAGTTTATTAAGTTTAAATTCAAAAATTTGTCAACTGGAATCTTCGTACAGCTGTTCCGAGGTGAACTCTCATCAGCCGGGAGTATCCAGTTTCGGAGATTCAAAGACGTATGAATGGTAATTCAGTGATCTAAAAGAATGTGACTATGCAAATTTAAAATGCTTTATATCAGTTTAATGGGTGGATAATAACATTATTCAGTTGACAATGTGTTTTTAGCGAGAAAATTTTGAATTTTTAAATTGTCATACTAAAGTGAAAATCTGCAATTTTAAATTGATAAATTTTAAAATAACCTAATACTGTAAAGAAACCCATTAATATTAGATAAGAGAACTTCGTGAAAATAGGGTTTAATAAAGATATTCAATTATGTATACCATATGTTTCGCAGTGACGAACTTCAAGTAAATAACATTAAAAAAATAAAAAGTAAGTAAAAATTAAAAATAAAAAAAAAATTTCAAGTAAATAACATTAAAAAAAAAACTTTTTTAATTTTTTTTTAATGTTTTTCACTTGAAAATGCAGTTCATTACTGCGAAACATGTAGTATACATAATTAAATATTTTTATTAAACCCTTTTTTCATGAAGTTCTCTATTTAAAATAACCACATCTTCACACCAAAAAAATATATTCAATAAATTACATTTATTCAATATATTTAATGACACCAAATTTTCGGAAAGAATATCTTCTTTTCTTTTTCAATTTTATTCAAAAACTAAGTTGTGGTTATTTTAATAATAATGTGACAACTAGAAGAGAGGACTTTAAGAATAAAATGGACTTTATAAATTTTAATTTATTAAACTGTTTGTGTGTCAAAATGTTAGTAGTATGAATTCATATCCCAGTCATCAACTTTGTACAAAAGTATTTATTTATTTTAACTTGTAAATAAAATCTTTTTATGTATTTAAATAATTTACTGCAGCTCATTTAAGACAAGTACAATATTTTGTATTATTCATATTTTATATAATAAACTACATTTTCATTATTCAGCCTATTGTTGTTTTAAGGAATTAGCAAATAATAATAATTATAATAATAACGAACTGAAGAATTATTAGAATGTGTGTTGGCAGAACTCCATTCTAATCAACTTCTATCGTAAATTATACAAATATTTTTCCTAAATATCTGAACCGATTTCAGTGATTTTTTTTTTTTTAGAATAAGGCAGAAGTATCGTAAGATATCCAATTTTTGTAAAGCAACCGAAGCCTGGAGAAATAATCTGTCAAAATTAATAGCATTATTTTAAATACATAAGATAACATACATGAGTCTAGGATTTTCGAGTGATTTTTTTTTTAAGCTTTAATATATGAACACAATTGAAGAAGATATTCACTTTTGTTTGAAAGAATTCCAATCGTTATTTAATTTTAATATTAATAAAGAAAGCACGTTTTAAAAAACAGAAAATTGCTTAATGAAATTTAAATTTGCTACTCTTTTCTAATGTAATTTAAATCTGTTGCTCTTATTTAAAATTAAGTAATTTTCAAAAGAGCGTGGAAATTGTAAACGATACTTTCTATTTTTGTATACATAATGTTTGTTAACAATAAATTCGCGTTGCCAAAGGCTCTTGTTCGCCGTCCGAAGGGACTTCTTTACATTTGAACATTAAAGATGCTGCAAAATCATTTGGAAAAAGAAGAGCAATGTAAACTTCACAAATGCTTAATAGATAATTGAAAATTGTGGCAAGTCACAGAAGAAAAATTCAATAAAATTTTCCTTTCACAAACAAACCACTTCACATAATGTATTATATCAACCATTTCTAAAATTCGATATGAAGCTTCCAACAACTTCTGCCTTTTTCACATTTCATTTCTTAATCTTTTTCCTTTTATACTTAGTCCATCGCAGAACTTTGGAAAGAGGAGGGAGGAGGGTGTAATGGTCCGGTTCATCCAAAAAAAAGAAGAGTTCTTTTACAGATGGGGGGATGGGCAATTAAAACGATCACTTTCCAACCAAAAAAAATATTCAAAATGCTAATTTTTTTTTCCACTTTCGTAAGCAATTTGAATTCATTAGCATATCGAAGGGGGAGTTGGTAGGGGCTACAACCTTATTCTCCTTCCATTGTATCTAATAATGGAAAAAAAATCTTGAGATTCTGGAACTATCTTTTGGTTGCAAAATTCATCATATTGTTTGTAACCCCCCCCCCCCCGCATTCCTCAAATGGACAAAACTTTTGTTTTTGGATAATAGGTCTGACCATCTTAACCCTTTCCCTATGTGTGGGTATACAATCCTATCCAACCCCCACCCCACCTCTTTGGTATGCCAATACACCCACCTATTGTGCTCCCAGTGAATGATGGCCGCCCTATTTTTGTGAGATCTGCGCATGTATCATCGATTACTCTGGTCAGGCACTTCCGTATGAGTTTATCACTGGACGTCGCCATTACGGTAAAGGCTTGTTACTTTGCAAAAGAGCATTGTATTTATAAATAATATATATATATTTATTTATATAAATACTTATTGTTAGCAACTGGTATTGAAATAACGCTAAATAGTCGAGAGAAGTTTTAATTTGGCGTTATCAACATGTCTTTCTCAGTGAAAACAGACGCCATCGTTCATTGTGATAGGAAAACATAATTGATCACTACCGGAAGGGCTGCGCAGTTCAAACTTCCGCCGGTCATCTTTCATTTTGAGGACAATACAGCCTTGCTTTCTTTCTCCATAATTTTTTTTTTATTTTCTCCAATTTTCTTCCCACGTCACTCTTTCACTTAAATAAAAGACCTGTTAAAACAGTTTCGTGGAACTGTTTATAAACGTTGGCGGACAACTGTCGGCCTTGTGGATGCTGTAAACAAACTGGATGATCGTATGCAATCACATTGGGAGATCACTTAAGATGACAATTTATAGCATATCCGAATAAAACTAATCAAGGGGTCGCTGAATCCTCCATCGCATTGGAAAACCATATTGGTAAATACTTCAGACAGAAAGGCTGTCATTGTAACTTGCGGTCGTCGAAACAATAAACACAGACTCCAAGCGTTTGCCTAAAAAGTTTAAGTTTTTATCCGACCACCGAAGGGTCTTCCTCAAAAATAATCTCCTATGCTACTGTTCAGCACTCGCGGGTCACTCCATTGACTTTTGATAATCCTACTGTGTCGGCAGAGACAAAACGTAACTTTTGCGAGACCTTTTATGCTTGTGTGTTGGCCTTTTTATTGATTTTACGAAACTTTTTAAGCACACGTTAAAGTGTTTTTAACTTTAAACTTATGGTTTGTACAACGAACACGTCCGTTCGGAACTAATGTTGAAACTTAATTGATGTTCGTATTAATTAAATTGCATCTGATCTAATGAGTTCATTTGCTTGACTATATATTAACATTAGATCTCAATATTTCCTTTATCAACTGTTCAAACTATCTTCGGAATACGATCGTTCCAATTAACTAACTACGTTTAGGATTTCTTCGTTTCACTAATTTAACTGTACTTCAGGTCATCAGAACAAATCCGTTCCTGCATTAACTGCATCAAATCTTTCCTATCCATTTAAACTTGGCAAGTGAAGGTAAAATTGTTTACTTTGTTTGAAGTACAAAACACAGGAACATCGAACATTTCGACGAAGAGAAATCGTCCATCTGCGATGATGTCTTTTACTTACATTATCACTCCATTTACTCGAAAAGCAACTGTAAACAATCTTCACTTAAATTCAGCCTTTCGATTTCTTGACGACCAACGAACAAATATATTTCCTCTTCAATGTTTGTCCCCTAGGAAACAGTCAGCCATCGTCCTCAACTACTTTGACGAACAACAAAAGCAACCTTATCAACAATATACATTGCGTTTTCAGTCATAGTGCACGCACCTACTCTGATATTGTTGACAGGAATCTTGTGCACCATTCTTTATCAATAAAGATGAACTTTTAGAATTTTCTAGATTGTACAGCAAACCGGTTAAGTAGCTCTGGAATAAAGGTGATAAGCTAATTTCCTTCCAATTCTAACATTCGTACCATTTAAGAATAATTTGACATCATATCTGATCCTCTGTAGTAGATGAAGAAATCCATTCATCTTCTTCAGCATCGTCTGTTGGAGCATGTACATAAAAGAAAGTTTACATTAAACAGGTGTGACACCTGACACGAATTCTAATTTACAATAGATTTGAATTTCCATAAAAAGTCCAGTACAAAACATATTCTTTCGTTACTTCACTATTATACACACTAAAATCTTCAGTAAGCAGAACACTGTTGCCTTTTCATCTCATTGCCCTTTTCTTTATTGAATAGCAGTCACTCCTGCTACGTTTCTTCAACTCTCCTAATATCTACTTCAATACCTTTGCACATTCAATGTTGTCAAAAATAATGTCTGTTTAATTTTCCTGTATATATAGGGTGTCTATAAGCAACCCTCGAAAATCCCACTCGCAAACTCGCAATTTGCGAGTAGAAATTAGACGCTTGCGAGTGGAAAAAATTACTTCGCAAATCGGTTTTTTTCCTAAATTCAAAATCTTGGCTGCTGTACCAATTCAAATTTACCGGCTACCGTCTATTCAAAGTCACCGGGATGTGAACTCACACGAGGGGTATTTCCTGATGGAAGTTTTCTTTACCCTTCACCAATCACCATTCGTCAATCGGCAACCGCCAATCACAACCCCAGTTCTATTTTTAGTTCGGCCAAATTTTATACACCTATCAATCGGGCGGGTTCCGCTGCTAGTATAGGTATATAATATATATATATAATAAATTTTTCCCCCCCCCCCCCCGTTAATTAGCTAGCCTGTGTAAATTTCCATTTGCGAGTTGGTTTAGGCACAAATTTTCGAGGGTTGTCTATAAGTACACCTACTCCACGCGCACTACAGCAAAAACTACTTATTGAAATGGCACCAAATTTGCAGTAGATCGTAATGACGCCCTGGGAAGGACATTGAAAGTTTCAAAATCACCACCAGGTGTGTAGGTTATCAGAAATGCAAATTTCCGTTAGCACATCATCCCTCATATCACTATTTCAGCAATAGCCTCACAAGCATTTTCATTTGTAGTCGCATTTTGTGCTCAACTCAAAATGACATTAAGTTTACGAAAGCATACATTACTTGTACAATTGTTTTACAAAAATGGGACTTCTGCACCAGAAGCTTTGCGGAGGTTTAGTTCGTTTAAAAGTCTTACTTTAACTTTAAAGTCTTACTTTAACGAGGTCCAATGACTGCAAATGGGTTACGAAAAATGATTCACAAATTTGAAGAAACAGGGTCATTGCATGTGAAAGCCGAAGAGGACGAAAATCTGCTATCGCTGAGATGGTTGACAATGTAGCGATCAAAATGGAAGAGGACAGAATGTCTAATGTCAGTGCCAGCATCAGAGTTCGACGCACTTCACATTCATTGGACCAGCCTGTTGCCAAGGTCCACAAAATTGTTTGAACATTTTTCCCTATTATCAGACATGATGTGTGTAATTATATTAAAGAAGGACCAAACACATGCAATAAGTAAAATAAATAAATATAAACACTTCATTATAAAAACTTCATGACATGTTTCGAGGATCTTAATCCTCCTTCTCAGATGATAAACATAATATAAAGGAAAAATCTATGGCTCCGAACATAATATTTAAGCCAGAAAAGAATTTCAACAAATCAATACAAAGTAATAATCCAATAGTTTACAGTAATAGTTACAAATTAATAAAGATGTTGTGCAACGTTATTATATGAACAATCAAAACAAATAGTAAATGGTCATATTAAGTTATATTGTAGGGCATTAGTCACCGAAATTTCGGTGTTTTAGCATCTCATTGTTTTTATTAACAAAGTCTCCATGAATTTTCTTAGATATGTGTCCTTCTCATTAGCATAAACAATAGGTTCATTGGTAAGTAGCGTATGTCCCGTTTGTTGATGATGCAGAGCTGTTTGGTACCGCTTATTATTTATATTGGCGAAACGAAACGCCGGCTACAAATTCGTATAAAGGAACACATAGGGGCAGTCAGGAGGAAAAATAAGCGGTACCAAACAGCTTATTTTTCCTCC
>JAFIDM010046398.1:75461-91602 GCA_023159025.1 Thereuonema tuberculata
GGCAGTCAGGAGGAAAAATAAGCTGTTTGGTACCGCTTATTATTTATATTGGCGAAACGAAACGCCGGCTACAAATTCGTATAAAGGAACACGAAGGGGCAGTCAGGAGGAAAAATAAGCTGTTTGGTACCGCTTATTATTTATATTGGCGAAACGAAACGCCGGCTACAAATTCGTATAAAGGAACACGAAGGGGCAGTCAGGAGGAAAAATAAGCGGTACCAAACAGCTCTGCATCATCAACAAACGGGACATACGCTACTTGCCAATGAACCTATTGTTTATGCTAATGAGAAGGACACATATCTAAGAAAATTCATGGAGACTTTGTTAATAAAAACAATGAGATACTATAACACCGAAATTTCGGTGACTAATGCCCTACAATATAACTTAATATGACCATTTACTATTTGTTTTGATAGTTCATATAATAACGTTGCACAACATCTTTATTAATTTGTAACAATTACTGTAAACTATTGGATTATTACTTTGTATTGATTTGTTGAAATTCTTTTCTGGCTTAAATATTATGTTCGGAGCCATAGATTTTTCCTTTATATTATGTTTATCATCTGAGGAGGAGGATTAAGATCCTCGAAACATGTCATGAAGTTTTTATAATGAAGTGTTTATATTTATTTATTTTACTTATTGTGTGTGTTTGGTCCTTCTTTAATTTTTCACTATTCTTACAAAATTTCTCAGGTTCAACAACTGCTGCCTCCTGATCCACATCAATGAGAGACCTTCAAGCTACAGTTCTTAGCTCGGATCGAGGTTTGTCCTGGAATGTCCTTGGAACATTCTCTGGACGGATGAGGCATATTTCCATCTGCATGGTGCAGTTAACATGCATAATTGTCGCATTTGGGCTAGAGAAAATCCCAATGCATGTCTGGAAATTCCTTTACATTCCCCAAAAATGGCAGTTTGGTATGGGTTTACGTCAACATTCTTTGTTGGACCGTTTTTCTTCAAAGAGCGTGGGCGTACAAGTCCTACTCCATGTTCCATAACTGGCAATCAATATGCATTATTACTAACCACTTCAGTGATTCCAGCACTCCAACAATGTCAGCACCTTGATTCAACAGTGTGCATGCAGGATCGTGCCCCTCCACACATTGCCTGTTGTTTTAAGTGATCCACAATAAATTTCAAAAATGACAAGACATCAGCCAGCACGCTCACCGGATCTTGCCCCATGCAATTTTTGGCTGTGGGAGTATCTTAAAGATCTGGTTTATCATGACAAAATATCAACCTTGTCAAATCAAAGCAAGCATATCACATCATGTGATCAACATTTGCAGGGAAACCTTGCGTTCAATAGTTGAACATGCGATTCTGCAATTTCAGATGGTAGTAGATAATAGTAGTAAACATATTGAATATTTTTGTCAAGTGATAGGTGCCCATATCAGCGCTGTACTGCATCGTCATAGTCTGCATATATGCCTACAAAATCTACTGGTGGTGATTTTTGGAACTAATTTTTTTTTAATGAATATTCTTTCCATGGCGCCATTATGACAAACTGCAAATTTGGTGCTATTCCAATAAGTAGTTTTTGCTATAGAGTGCATGGAATAGGTGAACTTTAATTATAGACACCTGTGTGTGTGTGCGTGTATATATATATATATATATATATATATATATATATATATAACAAATTTACTCTTTTAAAAAATAGTTACACAGTGTAAACGTTCACCCAAACAAACACAAAAAATCACGTTTAATCACTGGCATTTTCTTAGGCAAGACGGGCCTCAACCAGGGGCCTAAGTGTTGCTAAGGTATTGACGTAAAATGTTCGCAGTGCCAATGATGGCTGTCTTTTGTAATTCAGCTGTTGTTATTGCTGGTGCTCCAAGTCTGGTGTAATAGTCCATAAATTTAAGTGATAGTGTTCCTAGTGCACCAATGATGATTGGCAACACTGTAGTTGTTTTATTCCATATTCGTGTAATTTCAAGTGCCAGAGCCCTGTATTTGTTGATTTTTTCCAGTTCTTTTTCCTGGACTCTACAGTCCCCAGGGATGGCAATGTCAATTAGGGTCACATTTTGTTGTTCAATTAATGTAATATCAGGCGTATTAGCTGTTACATGCTGGTCTGTTTGAATACGAAAATCCCAGAGGATTTTAACTTGCCCGTTATCCAAGACCTTTTCTATACTGTGATGCCAGGGTTTTTCTGATGTATGGAATCCAAATATATATAAAAACAGGATGTTTCAAAATTCCCTGTACAAACTTTAAAAGTAGATAAGGGAAGGACCAGGCTCCACGGTAAGACATTGGCTTTTCATCTCTGAGTACCTGGGTTCGGTTTTCATATGGGTTTCATGATGGTGGACAATCTGTGCTGGACAGGTTTGCTCAGGTTCTTCCGTTTCCCCTGCACTTCTCCCACCATACTTTCTCTCCATCTGTCTTTACTTCTGTGGATTAGTACAATAGACTACGGTCGCAGTGCTTGGCTTTCCTACCATCCACATTTACCACATAAACAGGTCAGGGAAGGTAGGTAAGGCAGACATGTTTATTGGCCTAATGTTTACAATATCACAGTAAATGTATACAATCATGCCTGTTTCCATCGAATGATCCAGTTTCACGCAATCTGTTGTGCATGCATGCAAACGTTTGATGATTGGGCATTCGTCTGTTGGGAACTGTTCACAATACAATCATACAGAGACTTGTCTCCTCATTCACATAAGTATTCTCACCTCGTGTTTTGTGATGTCCTATACAGTGCCATCTTAAAGCATGGGCACGCTGGGCAGTTGCCAGGGGCCCCATGCTAATCTATGTAATCTGTGACTTGCGGTCAATAAACAAATAATACTATACTATAGTACACTATATTTGTTATTGGAAAATGCATATTTAGCATGTGTGTAAAA
Organism: Thereuonema tuberculata; assembly: GCA_023159025.1. Taxonomy (NCBI): domain Eukaryota; kingdom Metazoa; phylum Arthropoda; class Chilopoda; order Scutigeromorpha; family Scutigeridae; genus Thereuonema; species Thereuonema tuberculata. Next base: position 78,386 of record JAFIDM010046398.1, read on the forward strand.
AGAATATTATTTTTTTCCAGGTGAATAACCCTTTGAGCTGAAATGAAACGTAATGTTTTGTGTGGAGCACAGAAGATGAAAGAGCTACAGAGGAGGAGGAGAAAATGGAGAAAGAGAACCAAAATCAACACCCTGGTTCATCAACATCAGCCCCAAATACTGCTCTTTCAAATATAGCATCCACATGTACATCCACTCCTGAATCCAATCATCCAGTTCCAGAAGAAATTCCAATGGTATCATCACCTGCTACATTCTCTACATTACACAAATCTGTAACAATAAAGGAGTTTGCGGTCCAAGACACAAATATGGGGGCTATGGAACATTAATAATACTAACACAAGTGTATTACTATATTTGTAATGGGCCATCATCATGTAAGAATCATAATAGCAACCTTTCAAACTCACGCAGAGTGTATAAAGGAGCTGGAGGAGTGAATACTCAGACAAGATATTTATCAAACTTTGTGTTCAAACGTGAATTGCAGTGTGTGTAAAACTTGAATGGCTGCTCTCTATGTTCACCATCCCAAGGCCATTGTACTGCTTCGTGTGTCACCTATCGTCCAAGACTGAATCTCCTTTTGCTACATCAGGATTCAATAACTGGAGACACAGCAATGTTATTGTAGAACATGAAGCCGGAGAAGAAATCACAAGTGCATGATGGCATATTTGATTCAGCATAAAGAAACTGAAAGTGTAGGTTCTTTATTACTTGAACATCATCGCTCAGAGCAGGAGATGTCACAAAGTGTTGACACATGTAGTTTCTGTAATTCGCTTTCTTGCCTCCAGAGTTTGCCATTTCGAGGAGAAAATCAAATTATTGGGTCAGCAAAAAGTGGAAATTATTTAGATATTCTAGAGCTGTTGAGTGAATTTGACCCTTTGTTGGAAGATCATCTCAAACTTTATGGCAATCTTGGAAAGGGAACCCATCTTATTTATAGGCAAGCATTTGTGAGGAATTTATTGAATGAATGGGACATGATCTTGAAGAAGAAATAAAAAAGTCAAAGTATTATTCAATAAGTGTGGATTCCACCGCAGACATCTCACACACAGATCAATTGAAATATACTGTCCTATATATTCGAGGATGGGAACTTGTGGAACGTTTCATTAAGTTTATTCCATCGAGCAAAGTACACTCTGTTGTAGATTTCCTTATTGAGAAAATTTTACTATTAAACTGCTGTGGTCAGTTGTAAGAAAATGCCTTAAATATGTCTGGACGCTACACTGGACTGCAAGCACGGATTCATCAAGTGAATGAGTTTGCCATCTATGTCCCCTTTGCTGGCCACAGACTGAACTTGGTGGAATAAAAGTGGCAGAATATTGTCTACTGATTGCAAAGTTCTTTGAAGTTGCTCAGCATCTGTATTCCTTTTTCTCTGCTTCTACATTGATGGAATGTTTGACATCATCATTAGGAATAAAATGATGTGGTCAAGTATATGTCTGACACGAGATGGTAATCTCATTTGGATGCTGTTCATGCTATGTATGAGGGTTTTGAGAAAATTAAGCATGCACAGGATTCTATATCAGCTGACACTGAACAGGAAGTGAACACAAGGTAAGAGACAGAAGGATTGAGCGAGAAAATAAGAGAATCTGGAAACAATTCTTTGGAATGACATTCTTGAAAGAGTGAACATTGTTACTTACTTGAATATTTGGACAATGTATATTATGTAGACCTTGATTATGGTGAATGTTTAAATGAATGTGAGCATCTCAAGCACTACATGATTCTTGATGAAAATTGTGAGACTTCTTCCTGCATTGTACAGAAAAAATAATTTTGTATAACTTGAAATCTGTGTTTCCCAATATTGAATTCAATCAGTGTTCATGTGCATGATGATGACCAACTGTGCTGGAGAACGTTCATTTCATTTGCATTTCAATAGGCTTTTACTCATGTGTATGGAAAATTACATCCCGAAGACCTTTGATTTCAAGCCAATTATAACACAATTCTCTGCAAAGAAATTTTGCAAATGTTTGTGTTGAACACTTGATTAATAATAAATAATTCATAGTTATTTCATATTGTGCCATCTCCGTCTGTATGTTTTACCAATTGAGTGTCATTTATATGTTTGAAATTTTTATGTTTTGAAGGCTTACGTTGTATTGCTCAAATGTTTGTGTTGATTAATCTTTGCTGTACAACATGTTTTTTTTTAAAAATTTAAATACCGATTTTGTTGGAAGCACCAATAAATATATGTTTAATTTTATCAACCATGGATATTTTTATTCCCGAGTGGTTGTGTAGATAAGGGCTCCCAGTGCATTGCTTTGCTCGGGGGACTGTAATGTTGTTAAGACAGCCCTGGTCCTGTAAGTTTATGCCATCCTTGAATATAAAATACGCTCAATATCCTGAAACTGTCAGTTTATTATCATCATATTAGCCTGTTTATTCTTTTTTTACAAGTGTGTTTTATTTTTGTGGTGTGAAACTATGGTATCAACATATTACATCAAGTTTAAGTGAAGCTACTTACCTTATTTCACACAGATATACATTCTACACAGTTAATTTTAAAATAGTGTTAACGGCCGATATCTTTACAACAAGTGTTTGATGATTGGCGTGCAACAGACCGAGTGCCATCCACGTTGCGTTGGCACACCATTGTCAACAGAGTGGATGATATGCTTTGTTACTAGAACAGTGCGGTTGTTATGTAGTCAGTTGTGTGAGGTTCATCACAACGGTTAGTTCATCAATGATACTAGTGAAAAGAAGAGTTTTCTCAGGACGGAAACTTCTTCATGTGTGCATTTTATTTCACTAGTGTAAGCATAGAATCCAGAGGCTTAACCTGTGCTTTTAGTGATGTGTGTGTTAACATTAGTGTTCCAGTAAAGTGAGCAAATTGAATGCTGTATATTTGTGAAAAAGGTTTTTCGCAAATACGAAGTGACATATGTTTCCTAAGCAACGGAAATCATCGTTAGTGTTATCGCAACAACATGGAATCCAGGTCGCCATGTTGACTACTGTTTGGATTTTGATGTTAGTTACTCAAACATCAAGGTTACTGATTCTACCTTTACTGATTTCAGTGCATCGATTAGTTCAACTATTCCAAAAAGCCTGAATGCGTGAGTATGAACTTTTCGTTGTTTGTTTCTCGAGTGAACGCCGTGCAAGAGCATTCCAGACCTAAGACTAAGGGACAGTTAGAATTCCAGCAGTAGAGCTATTTAAAGATTTATGTAACTAGTGACAGGTTAATTTGACCGAGCGGTATCCTGTAATACATAAATTTTAATTGAAAAGACTATAAGTTATTTAGAACTTATTTCGAACTGGAACTTTGTTTTTATAGACATATGTTTGTCTGTTTAATTCTAAAGTCAAAAGTTTGACGATTCTAGTATTGTATTCCCATTATTATTAAGTTTATTTTTGATGAATGTAAAGAAAGATATTCGTACCTTAGAATTAAATCTTTCTTATTCTTGATTTCTCGAATTTGTGAGATTACTATTTGCTTAACAAATTTCTTGACAACCTTACTTTAATTAAGTTAATTTGAGACTAATTGGCCCAGGTAATATTTGTAATTATACGTTTTTTACATTACCACTCTGACAACCGCTATTTGTGGATGTGTTGCAAGTTTTTAAAACCACAATTTTCATCCTTTCTCTTTGTTTTAATACAGGCATGTCAGCTTTCTCAACAAAGCTGTAAGGTCAACAAACAGACCTACCTCATTGATATTGCAGTGCCTATCATCAAGAACATGCAGAAAACTCAAGCAGACAAGATCAGTAAATACATCGATCTAGCACACGAGCTCCAGAAGCAGTGGAGGCAGGACCGAGTACGTGTTGTATCCATCGCCCTGTCTGCCACTGGTCTGGTACCTCACACACTGCCCCAGTCTCGGCACACTAGGACTTCACAAAAAACACTTATGCCCAGCTCCAGAAGGCTGTGATACTCAACACAACACGCATAGTTAGGAAATTTATGGGCACAACCACACATCCCTAATCATTCTTGCACATATCTTTACACTTGGCAATATGTGCTTTGGTCCTTGACCCACCATGTTGTCTTTGCTGGGGAAACCCAAGATTAAAATCTTTTACATAATAATAATATCTTAAAATAAATGTATGAAAAAAATAAATGTTCCTCTTTCTAGATGGAATGTGAAAGAGGAAGTGAGAATTAGTAAAAAAAAAAAAAGAATAGACCAATATATAATTGTTTGGTGTAAACAGAACCCATGAGCAGAGAACTGGAAGGTAATTCAGCTTTTTGTGTTTTCAATTAATAAACATCCCATTTTTTTAGTTACTAATTTAGCTTTTTGTTTCAGTAAGTTTCTTGCTTACAGTTTTGCAAAAATTCTTTAAGAAAATTAAGATAACTCAATGATGAAAATATAAAATTTACGCCTAGATAAGCAGACATTAGATAAAACATCTGTTAAAACAGAAAAAGAAAAAAATACCAACCATGTATAAATCTTTCTCAGATACATCAACAATGCTTTTTTACAATTTAAAAAAAAAAAAAAAGGTTAATATACAGGGTGTCCCAGGAGGAAAGGTCAATATTTTGTGAGGTGATAGTATCGGCCATTTTAATCAAAAAAGTTCTATGAACGAATGTCCTATTCTGAATGGTTTCCGAGAAAATTGAAATTTGGCGTTCATTGTCACTGCACCCAGGGCCGGAACTAGGGGGGGGGCAGGTGGGTGCATCTGCCCCGGGCGCCGGCTTGGAGGGGGCGCCGGTTTGGAGGGGATGTCGAAGGCGCCAGCCCAGACACGGGGCGCCGAAAAAGCGAAGAAATAGTAAATTATTTTCTGTATGTTACAATTTTTCAAATAATACAGCATTATTTGTGCGATTTAGTTTTTAACGTCTTCAATTTTATTTTAATTTGATGTAATTTAAAAAGCAGTAATCATATCACTTAGATGTTAAAAATTCATTATTAATTGAGAATTATCCCTGCCCAGTTTCAATCGGCCATATGTAACTTACAACCGATCTTCGTAGGTGCTCCAGCTTGTGTGGCAACTTTCGGCTCGTTGTGGTTAAATGCAGATAAATTTTTGGAGGGAAATTTTTGTTCTTGGAAATCACTTGAAACTTCAATGAAAAAGGGAGGAGTAGATAAAGAGGTACAGGAATATATAGCAAGAGAAGAAACTCACTGGAAACAAGTGCTCGCTGTATCATTGATGCAATAGTATTTTTAGCAAAACAAGGAGGGCCATTAAGAGGATCATCTGAGCTAGATAATTTTGGTGATCCAAGAAGTGGGAGATTTTTAAACACAATCGATTTGATTTCCCATTACAATGCTGATTTACGTGATCATATTGATCGCAATCTGAAAAGGTCAGATTCGATATTTTTCCCACAAGATACAAAATGAATTTCTCACGTTAATTAGCAGCAAAGATAAGATAAGATATTCCCAAAGATGTGAAAGATGCCAAATACACTCATTACCAAAAAAAACGATGAACCTAGAAGGAGTTGTCCGATTGTAATGAAATTTCGTATGCAAAGACATTGGGACCGCCCATGCAAATGATTAAACTTTGGTGTCCAATGAATGAATAGCGAGAGCTACAGCGCATCGGAACTGCGCACTCAGCAGGTGTATATAAGAAGCGATTCTCAATCCGGATGGTCAAAATTTCTGTTGCATTGTGAGTTAGATACCTTTCAACGACTGAAAAAATGCCTTGCAGCAGGATTCGAGCTCATTACATGCAACTATCAGAGTTTGAAAGAGGTCATATCATTGGATTGAAAGAGGCATGTTGGGCAAATCGGAGAATCGCTCGTTATGTGGGTCGAAGTGCTGCGGCGATTAGAAGATGCTGGCAGGAATGGGTGGACAATGGCAGATTTCAGCGTCATGAAGGTAGCGGTCGCCCTAGAGCCACAGCAGAGCGGGAGGATAGAGTGATTGTCAGATCAGCTGTCACAGCGCCTGAATCATCGTTATCAACCATCAGACGTGCGGCCCGCACATGAGTGTCCACCATGACCATTCACAGACGGCTGAGAGAGCGACATCTACGCTCGTACGACCGCTACGCCACCTGCCACTCATGTCTGCACACCGTCGGGCCAGATTACAGTGGTGCTTGGCTCGATCCGGTTGGAAAGATGCTAACTGGGGACGTATAGTGTTTAGCGACGAATCCCGCTTCCAACTGTGTCCTGACGATCGTCGCAGACGTCTGGAGACGTCCAGGGCAGCGTACCGATCCTGCTTTCACTATTGCACGCCATACAGGCCCTCAACCAGGAGTTATGGTCTAGGGTGCCATTTCCCTTGATAGCCGGACCCCTTTGGTCGTCATTAGCGGCACACTTAGAGCACAGCGGTACGTCGACGACATTCTGAGATCTGTTTTGCTACCCTTCCTTTTGCAGTACCCTGGCCTTATTTTTCAGCAAGATAATGCCAGACCACATACGGCACGTGTTGTTATGACCTGTCTTGCAGCTTGTGAAACACTTCCTTGGCCAGCCAGATCCCCAGATCTCTCTCTAATCGAGCATGTCTGGGATATGATGGGAAGGCGACTGCATCCACCAAGGAATGTGGATGACCTAGCCCGACAATTGAAGCAAATTTGGCAAGAAATACCGCAGGAGACCATCAGGGAGCTTTATCACTCTATGCCACGTCGTGTGGCAGCTTGCATTCAGGGTAGAGGTGGGCCAACACATTATTGAGCTCGTTACTTTGTAACTCTGTAACTCTGAAATAAATCATTCAATTTGTCTGAAATTTTAATCATTTTCTATTCTGTACATAATCTTCCTCTCCACCAATTTTTGTCTCCATCGGACAACTCCTTCTAGGTGCGTCGTTTTTTTTGTTATTGAGTATATTTTTCAATTATATTTGATGCTACCCCAGATATAAGCCACAAAGAACAGATGACCCAAATTATTCGGCATGTGAAAATGACTGAAACTGGACCTGATATAACAGAGTTTTATACATTTTTTTATTATTCATGACAAAATGGGGTTAGGAATATCGGAAGAAATTTAAAAAAAATTACAAAATGACGGATTGGACATCAAAAATTGCAGAGGCCAGTCTTATGACAATGAAGCTAACATGGCCGGTATTTATAAGGGAGTTAAAACTAGAATTCTAACAGAAAATAAGCTGGCATGTTTTATACCATGCTCAGCTCATTCCTTAAATTTAGTTAGTGTGCATGCTGCTGAGCTCTCTCTACAAGCCCAATTTTTTTTGGCATAGTAAACCGTCTCTTTGTTTTTTTTCTCATCTTCTACTTCAAGATGGGAAGTTTTAAAGAAGCATGTGCCAATTTCCTTAAAATCCCTGAGTAAGACCAGATGGTCAGCAAGGAAGGAGTCAGTGGATGTTTTTCATAAGCATTTAAACTATTTGAATTTATGCTTTAGAGGAATTGGTTGCAAGTTCGCTCTGTAATGCTGAAACAAAAGCGGAAGCTAGATGTTTGGCACAAAACATTTGCAAATTTGAATTTATTGTCCTGCCATGCTTCTGGAGCAGAATGCTGGAGCAGAATGCCTACAAAGGGATGATGTCACCGTAGACACAGCTGCGAGACACATCAAGGGCTTAGTAAGAGATTTAGAATCAATAAGGAGCAATGCACCAGAAGATGCTATTTCGGAAGCCAGAAGAATAGCTGAATGCCTTGATGTCCCTCAAGAAATTGAGGAAAAACGGAAAAGGAAAAAAAAGATAATGTTTGAAGAGATGTTGAAGATGAGATCAGTGGATTATCGCAAGAAGACTCTTTTTAAAGTGGGATTGAGGGGAATATTTGTTATCATTTTAAATGACATGAATGTTCGATTTAAAGCTCTGGAAGAAGTAAACTTTAAATTTAGTTTCCTGAATGGAAAAATAATGAATAAAATGAGTGTTGCAGAGCTAAGGTTAGAAGCTGAAAAAGTCGCGGATTCCTACAAAACGGATTTGAAAAAAAAAACTATTTCAAGAAGTAGAAAGCTTCAAGCACCATGCGATGGAAATTGACGATGGATTAAAACGGCACATGCAAAGGCAATGCTCCAGATTATTTATAAACATGGGCTTCAAGATGTTTATCCAAACTTGACTAAGGCATTGAAGATTTTTCTAACTTTACCAGTTACAGTTGCTTCAGCCGCAAGAAGCTTCAGTAAATTGAAAATAGTAAAAAACTACTTGAGGAGCACAATGTAACAAGACAGACTCTCTAAGTTGAGCATCATTTCTATCGAGCACTAGAGAACATCATCTATTCCTTTTGATATTATTAACACCTTTGCTGCCAAAAGAGCTCGAAAAGTGACAATTTGATTTATTTAGATTCAAGAATGAATAAGGACTATTAGTAAATTTAGTATCCAATACTCAATGTGTTTCAAATTGAAATAGTAAAAGTACTACATGAATACTATACCAATTTATAACCAAAATACCAAATAAACTTAAGAATGATTTGAAGTTTAACTGAATGTCTCATTTCTTAATGTTACCCACTTCTGTAATTTCAGATTAACAAATAAAGAAAAAAAACCTTTTACTTTTTAGATTCCGTTAAAAATTATTACACAAAATACAATAGAGGAGTGCTGTAATTTCACAACTGAATTTCACTTGATCTGTTTGCACTGTAGTGTAATGTGTTGATGATTAATGCTACGAAGCTGTAATTAATAGCATTGACTTAAGTACAGGAAAGTGTATGCTTTTGTTTTTTATTAAATAGTTTTAAATGGAGTGAGTATGGCGTGGACGGAGAGGAGGGGTGCCGAAATATACCCTTGCCCCGGGTGACAGGAGGGCTAGTTCCGGCCCTGACTGCACCTGCTGGCCATTGTTTTTCCTTCTCTTCCACAGCATGGCACTAAGATCTCCAAACCTAAAGCCCTTGGATTTCTGTTTATGAGGTTGAAAGAAGAGTGAAGTGTACAGACGTGGAGTGAATAATGGATGCGTTTGGAGCATAAAGGAATGCCACGATGAACTCAAGCAATACGTCATGCTGTTATTCTCACAAGAGCTGAGAAATGCATTGATGTTGGCGGTGGAATTTTTGAGACTATTATAAACTATAAGAAATGAGTAACTTGGACAATAAATATTAGAAACAGTACGTGGTTTCTTTTTTTAAATGTGTTTTCTAATGGAGGAGACCACAGCCGAGTGTGAGAGTGCTTTCCATTAACACTTTTTGCACTATCTGAGCATTTCATCTGGTGAATGGGTTTGGCTGACGAGTTCACAAAAAAGACGAAAGTGCCATTCATAACTCTCACCGATGAAAGCTCAGATATTTTTCTTTTCTGTGACGTTTCTTTATGCTTTTACAGTATGTAATATCTCTTTGTTGTCATTCGTTTTGAAACTGTACATTCAAAAATAGCTCTATCTTGGAAACCCATCGGAGTAGGACACTCTCGTTCATAGGAACTTTTTGGCTTAAAATGACTGATGCTATCACCTTCCAAAATATTGACCTTTCTTCCTGGGACACCCTGCATACATAAGGTTCTGAAGGAGGAGTGGGACATAATACAGGATAGATCTTTGTTGTTTGATGGATTTTCCCACTCTGGGATGAGGTTTACTTAATATTTCGATCCAGTGCCTCAGGCCTTCTTAAAGAGATGTATATGAACTACAATTTGACTGGCACATATCCAACAAATTCCGTTGTTATCTTAGAAACTTAACAATGGAAGTTGTAAGATATGAGCCAGTCTAAATGTAGTTAATGTACATCTCCTGAAGAAGACACAGGGCACTGGCCTGAAATATCAAGTAACCCTCATTCCGGATTTCCCTCAAACTTCTGATAATTACCTTTTTTTTATCTCATAATTTACAAAGATTAAATGTTATACACAGTATCAGCCTAGTTAAATTTAATTTACTAATTTGTAAGTATTCTTTTAAACCTTTCAATAATTAATACATTCAAAAAAACAAATATTATGATCACAAGGAAAGCTATTGCATTCTGCTTATTTATTTATTTATTTTTATTCTGTTAAATATAATATTAAATCCAACATTTTTCTATAAATAGCAAAGCTTTATTTTTAGATAAACATTTTAGATATCCCTATAATCTGACTCTTTAAACCAAAAGAACAAAAATTGGTATTTTAAAAAAAAAATACTGGAAAATTTAAGTTTAACAGAGATTTAAAAATTACAGCACTTAATAATAAATGTCAAAAATTAACTATTATTACCTATAAACTATTTTTAAAGTAAACATCGTAAACATAATTAAAATGTAAGTAACCATTTTCATAGTGATGAAAATATCCATACTGCAATAAAGTTTAAAATTAATTCTTGAAGAAGCAGTTATAAATAGAAATCGATGTAACTCTGTGAAACTGTAACAACAATTACATATCACTAGTTTTACTGCAACAACCATTACAAGTGACTTTTATGACAGTATGTTTTAAATATAACAAAAATTCTTGAAATATCCATATTTGTTATCCAACACAACAGCAGCATAATATAAATTCACACACCTCAACATAGATAAAATAATTCACTTTCATAATATCTTCTTTCTAAACCATACTTCTATAAAAACATATAAAATAAACAATATTTCAGCAGTTTTAAGTAGCACCTTCATCTGGTGATTTTAAGCCTTATTTCAATTCAGAGAGGATAATAATGTAATAATGGTATAACATAAATAATATATCTAATAAATTTCAAGGTGTGAGGATATCAATACTGAACAATTTGAAACATAATTGTAATGTAACAATATAATTATAAATATTTGAATATATTATTCGTTCATGTTATGTTATACATTATTACATTATGTTATTACTTTCTCTGAATTGAAATAAGATTGAAAATCACCAGATGGTGGCTGCTACCTAAAACAGCCGGAATATTGTGTATTTTATATGTTTTTATAGAAGAATATTATAGACGAAGGCATTATGAAAAACGAACTACAGCAGCATTTTAACACTTCAAGAAAAGCAATAGAGACAATGAAAATACTTACATCATTTTTTTAACAACTTTTGAACATGCTTCATTTATTATTAAAACAACAACTACTTTAATAAGATATTTGGAAAACTCAAGAAAAATACCTTGCAGTTTAAAACATTTAAATCTTATTTTATTATGACTCTATCTTTTCAAACTTCTTATTTATAACAAACTGTGTAAAAATTTCACCTGAAATTGCCTGTAAAACAAGAGAAACTCAGAAATGTGTGTGGTATATAATATAATTCTGGACTTAAGTTTCCAAAGGTATAAAGAAAACTTCTGCAGGCCAAAGAAATAATGAAAGTTACTATTAAGCTCGGGAATTTTGAAAGGGGGATTATTATTTTGGGCAAATCCCTCAACCAAACAAAATAGGAATAAAATGCTGAATCTCTTCCTTCTGCATGTAAGATAGGTTTACAATCTTGTCAACCCTTTCTTCCTTTGATATGTCAATGATTATAATGATATAAAGGATTATATAACACTATCATTGCTAGTAGCAAGGATGGGTGCATGAATACAGGATTAGCACTTCCACAATAAAACAATCACTCCAGTTCCCAATGTTCTGCACAGTTATTGGCTTTATTTAAGCCTCTGTATGTCTGTTGTATATTTTTATACAGTTTATAGACAAAGTTTTTCAAAACAACTGTTGATATAAATCTTTCTTAAATGATTAAATCATCACTTCTCAATCACAGGAAATGTTAAGTTAACAGCAAAAAGACAGGACTAAATCCTACGAGTCACAGTTTCACAGTCTTATTGACAACTTCTATTATTTCTTTACAAGGCAATGCTAACAAAACATTTGCAACCCTTGTTAATAATAATAATCACTTCAATTAAAATTAGTTTGAAAATAGTAAAGAATATAAGAATGAATAAACTATGTATATTACTATATAAACCGCTACTGATGAAAAAAGGATAAATTGACTTAATTATCTTCTCAGAAACAAACTTACGGTTTTTGAATTGGAATCTTGGAATCCAAGTTTCAAGTTGGCTCATAAGTGGCAGTAGAAGTATCAGATCAGAGAACAACGTAGAATTAAATCCGAGAAAATCTGAATTGCTTAAGTTATTACTAATCAGCAATTATATAAAAATAAGATGATACATTTTGGGAAAGAGAAGTTCAAAATTATAAAATATATACTGGTATTTTATTGCTTTATAAGTGATTACTAACTCCAAGTAAACAATTCAAATTTTATTTGATTTGTTGCATTTTATTACCACATCGAATTTTTATCCAGATATTATTTGGGCAGTGTGTGAACAGAATGGAAGCCATTATATCAATAAAAATTCAAACTGAAGCTTTGAAATGATTCTTCTGCACTAAATTTCAAATGTAATTCAAAATCTTATATTGATTAATTATGAATCACTGTGGCTACAGATAGACAGGAGAGCAGACTGGCAAATCGATAAGTGTCTTGTCTGATACTTACCTATGTTCGGAAAGCTGCGACATTGGAGAATCAGGTTAAGTAGGTTACTGACAGTGTGCCAGTACCAATTACACCAATTGTAAATCAGTTTTACCTATGGAATCATTAATATTCATGGAATAATTTTAACGGCTGTCATCAGGCAAAAGACGACCTGTGACAGTATTCACTAACTGCAGATCAATTTTACCTAATGTTATTATTCATGGGATTAATTTCAACGGGTGGCTGCTTATACGGTAGATGAGGATCTGTCACAGCATTCACTAACTCTAAATCAATGTCAGCTAAGGAATTGTCAATATTCATTGGAATAATTGGAAAGGGTCTCTGTTCAGTAGGTGGAAAAGAGTCTGTGCCAATATCCAATGACTGTAAATCAATACCATCTAAGGAATTATCAATATCTATTGGAATAATTTGAGTGGACCGTTGTTCAGTAGGTGGAAAAGAGTCTGTAACAGTACCCATTGACTTTAAATCAGTACTACCTAAGGAACCATTAATATTCATGGGAACAGGTTCATTAGATAAAATAAGATCTATAACACTATTCACTAACTGTAAATCAATTTTATCTAAGGACTCAATAGCTTCCATGGCAATAATTTCATCGGTTAACTGTTCAATTTTATCTAAGGAATCATTATTATTCATGGGATTAATTTCAACGGGTGGCT
>JAFIDM010046399.1:0-23863 GCA_023159025.1 Thereuonema tuberculata
TGTTTAGATTCCAATGATGTTCTATGGGAATTTTTTTGTCTCCTTCTCGCGCTAATTTCTCAACAAGAACCCATTTAAAAAAAAGATTTCAAATATAAAAGTTACATCGTCTTCAGTCCTTAAATATGCATACTACGTTTCAAGAAGATCCATACAACGATTCAAAAGTTATTAGAGAGACATACACACACACACACACAGACTAAGTGATCTGCTGATCGTGGAAAAATAACTAAATTACTGCTTTTTTTCAAAGAATTTAACAATAAAAAGCAACGACATAAATAAAGAGTAAGATCCCTAGAAGAATGGAATACATGTTATCAAAATATCTTCCCCTATTTCTAAACCAATCTATCTTTCCCATTTGAAAAATAACAATTTAGAAAAATATCAAAAAGCTACATAGTCAGAGATCTTTGAAAACGGTAATAATTCATTATATTGAAGTCGGATGGGCGTTCAATTACGAAACATTACCCGAAGGCTTGACACCATATTGTGCTTTTTTTTATTATTATTTTATTTTAGGGTAAAAAAATATATGAAAAAACAGGTTGTGAAGAAGCATTGAAACCAAATGAGAAAGTCCTTTAATTACATTAAGTTCGCTGCCCCTTCCTTCAATAATTTTTCATCTGAAGTTTGGTCACCTGTAGGCTATGTTACTTATGGTCTCAAGTGTCAGACGTAGAACTGCAAAATCTCGTTTGCCTTTTTTCTTGTTGCAAAGAAAAAAAAAAGAAACGAATTAAAACATGTTTTTCTGGGAGGTTAATAAACTAACGTCTACCAGAAAAACACCCTTTACCCTCGTTTTTGTTTTGCTTATCAATAGATTATCATTTCCGTTTTGAAATTATTTATCTTGCCCCAAATATTTATAGTATTCGTTTTGTTTTTTTTCTATTAGTTCAACACATGATTTGAAAATATTGCAAAATATGGAAAAGCATTAGGTTTTAGGCCACCTCTTCTAATATGGCATTTTTTTACATAAATATAATCAGAAAGTTTTCGTATACTTTTGAGAAACTGTCTCTGTCGTTACTGTAAACGCCTTAAAACTCGCTAAAGATTGTTCTTAAATTTTTATTATATAGTGAACAGAAATACACTAAAGGTTGATGTACAATTAATATTGTTAAGAAGAAGCTAAGGGTAGGTTTTATCAGTGTCCTAAATCGGAATAATTTAAGTTTTGGAAACCGTAACTGACGGTTTAGCCATAGTCTAAAGTAAAAATAAATAAATAAAAATATATATAATAAACTAGAATATTAAACTAATGTGTTTAAAATCAAAACTGCGTTGGGAACCAGTTTTTTCAATAATTACGCGACAGCCAATGTGTTAAATTCTTTGGACGGTTTGATGAATTTTTGTATTAATTAACACAACAATGCTTCAAATTAATAATTATCTAGTCACCATTTATTCAAAAACAGTTATTTTCAACAATAATTTTTAAGTTATTATTTGTACTGAGGGAAATAATACCTTTCAAATCATTATTAACATAAAAAATATCAAAGTTATTAAAAAGACGTTCATTTCAGCATTATTTAGTGATGTAAGGTTTTGATTCTTCACAAACATCAAATTTCTTCATAATTCTTAGTCTCATTACACTTTTAGATATATAATATTTCTTCTACAACATAATTTACATAGTATTTCGTCTTTCTATGCGAAAAACTTCAGGTGACAAAACGAGGACAGGATTATGCATAGAGACAGTAAATACAAGTCCAGTGACAGTATTAAAACAAACAAACAAATCGTTATTTATGTGAACTTTTGAAAACTGATATGGTAACTATGTTCTTATTTTCTTGCTAGATTCTTATGTTTCTATAAGTTAATGTGGTTTTTTTTTCTTGTTCTTATATTTACAGCTTCAAATGCTAAGTTTGTATCTTTCAAAAATGCAACCATGTGTAATTTCTCAGAGCTTCCATCTAACGTTTGTACAACCGATGTATGCGTGGAGGAAGGCAAGTATTTTTAATAAATCAATTTCTTAAAAAAAGTAGTTTTAATAGTATAAATGTATTCAGAATTTCATTACATCAAGTAATCAAAATTATAATAAATTATTAAAGAGACATTCACAGTTTCCAATTGAACTTGAGAAATGTCTCCAGTATTAATAATTTAAAATCAAAGATATATTAAAAAACACTGAACAAATCCAAAGTAAAGCAGTTTTAGCAAAAGCCACAAAACATTCAGGGATTTTATGACCCTTGTAATGAATATTCTCAAGTCCTCTAAAATCGGGTATGTCCAACGATCGTCATATTCGAAAATGGCATCCATTTTTCAATATTTTAATAAAAGTTATTTTTCTTATTTTGCACAATCAAAGATGTATTGTAGTAATTAAAGAACAGAAAAATGCTCGTAGTATATTTTGCGAAAACTAATAGTTTTTCAGTTACAATCAAATTCGATACAAATAAAAAGAGGAATTGCAGGACAGTTCTGAATGAAAAATGTCACTGGAAAGTATCTGATACAGATTAAGCAATATGCTAGTAATAGTGTCTTTCTTTTCCTACAGTAGGAAGTGGATGGAATTGACCAATAGCTTTTCAGAAAAGCTGCTAAGAGATAAAAGCCATCTATTCTTTTATTTTACAGAAGCATCCTGGACTCAAGCAACTTTAGGCGACTGCAAACCTTTTCTTTCTTTTATATATTTCTTTTCTAATGCACCTAAAATTCTGAAAACTTAAATATGAACTTGTGAAGCATCTGGGGTTCCTTGTAAAGGTCACCAATGCATCTATTATGGGGAGACTCGCAGACCTCTACGTATTCGGCTACGTAAAACGATGTTAATAAGCGTCATTTTATCTATAATACTGCTGATCATGTCTGTAAATTTCGCCACAAGTTAGATTTCGACAATGTGCAAAACGTCGCCAGACAAAAAGACAACTACTTAAGAAAGTTCACTGAATCATTTTTTTATTTTGAAATATAAATCATACAACACCAAGGTCTCTGTAGCGAGTATTTATGATTTAAACGTTAGTGAATTTTAAAATTTTATAAGTCTTATAGTAATCATAATTATATTTTTTTCCGTTTTTGTCATCTACCTTCCCCCCCTTCGCCGGTATGGTGGCACTTGATTGGTGATCTTCACGACGATTGGTTTTCCTCAATGAAAGCCATGATTGGTTAGACGATGCCATATATTAGCAGACCATTAACCTCTCCTTACATTCCGTCCGAAGATGATTAGCGAAAGCTTATTAAAACATGTCATGGTTTCATCTTTTTATCCAATTATTTTAAGCATGTTGTACTTTATATGTTCACTAGTTATTTCCACACACGTTAAGTTTTTAATCATGACAATTGCTGAGCTTTTTACTAATATTTCGAAAGAATTAAGGAGAAGGATACGAGATTTTTCAAGTTTCATCGAGCTTTAGCCAAGACGCAAGCCGCCATTATATTCAACTGTTTATGTAGAAGTCACGATCTAACATCACCGGGTTCTCATATTCGGATAAAATCTAAGGACTGGGACAGAGAACCTAGTTTGGAAGATCCGACACAGGATTATTAATGGAAGTCTGAATGAACTGCACCACAAAAAGCATTCGTCATCAAGTAATCAAAAATTGTAATCCTTTGTCAATGAAAAATTACAACCACCCGATTTCATCTGTGTTCTTATTACTTGTGCTAAGTTGGGTCAACGCACAATCCAGCAATGTCAAAAACGCAGTGGAAAAAAGCTGGCCAACCTTAGTATGAAATGGCCAGTAATAGAAACAACGTTAAAAAGAAATAATTTAGCCCATGAAGTTATTAACGGAAGCATTGTGAAGCTTTCTCCCACCCAACACGCAATTTTGGAAAGAATAATTAACATCGTATTTGGCCCCGAGACTGAATCCATTACCCTTTCTGGTGAGTGTTGAAAACGGACTAAGACGACACAGAGGGGGAAGCAAGAAAGCTTAGAAAGACATTGGGATATTCCTCAATGGAAGCCATGATTGGTTAAACGATGCCATATACCTCTTATATTCCGTCCGAAGATGATTAGCAAAAGAGATTTGAAACATGTCACGGTTTCATCTTTTTATCGAATTATTTTAAGGTTTGTTGTTCTTTGTATATTGTAATGGAATCATCCATTCACTTCTACGCATTCCCTGCTTATATCCAGCAGTTGCTGAATGTTAGTTGCCAAACAATTTTCATGAACTTTAATTCTTAGACAGAATGTTTGATGTTCTTTTATGTCTAAACAGGAAATAATAAAATCCTTGCTAGTGACCGTTTCCATAGATGCATTCTAATTACGAACTCATTCAGTTATCATTTCTGAGATTTGTATGAATCAAATATAAAAATATAAACAAAGTCTTGTTTTTTTTTCTGTTGCAAAAACGTAAAAGAACAATTAGCAGAAAGGTTATGAAGAAATCAATATGTTATTTGCCTTCCAGAGCCGAACTCGTAGAAACAATGATTGCAAACCCAAAAAAGCATTCATGGTCATTGTTTTTTTAATTAAATTTAATCAAGAACATAACTGAAATTCTGAAAATTATGCTTTATAAGGTTTGAGTTTTTAAGTTTGTGACGTAACTTTAAGATACTGCAAACTGGTGGTCAAAATATATTTTTTTGGATTTCAGCTAAAATTCTGCTCAGTAGTATGGACCTGACAGCGGATCCTTGTGATGACTTCTTTGAATTTGCTTGTGGAACCATTTTGAATCAAACCAGTATTGCCGAAGACAAACTATCAGCAGAAATGATGTCAGCGAGTCGAGATCAACTTTCTTTCAAAATCAGAAGTAAGAAGCTTTCTCAACAATTTTACTTAGTTTTCTTAATAGTAGGTATTTAAGATTAAATAATTTCTCAAAACTTAGCATTTAAGGTCACTCGTGTATGAGCATTACTATCTTATTACAAATCTTAACAATAAACAATAATATATATATACTGCGAGACGTTGCAGCTACAAGTGGACATGGTATTAAAAAAAGCCAATAAAAGCCATTCTAATATTAATAAAAGCCTGTAACTTTATGATAATTTTTTTTTGTAATCTTACTCCATAAAAAGAAAATTTTAAAATTTCCTTTACAGAATTAAACTTATTCTGATTTGTAGGCTTTATCTCGAAGCAAATTAGAAGGGAAAGATCTTAAAAGTTATATTCTATTTTAAATTGAGTAATTTGAATCCGATAGATATTTAAACTACTTATTTCTGGAACTTTCAATTGCGGTAAATAGACAGTGAACTTGACTAATCTGTTGTCGTCACTATAATTCTAAGTAAGTAATAGTGGGGACAATCTTTAGGGCTGCAATAGGATGGAGATCAAATAATCATGCTGATATTTTAAGTTGGGCCATAAGCTAGTTACATATGAAATTTTATGGAAATCCAGCCAGCCGTTTTAACGTGACAAGTGAACAAACATGAGAAAAATATTCAAGTGGAATGTTAAGACTGCGCATGCTCAGTCAATGTTAGCATCTAGTCAAAGATGTGTTCCTTCGCATTCCTTTAGATACTTTTAGGGAAAAGGAAGTGGAGAAAATCAGCAACAAAATCTTCAGTGGAAAAAATTGGTTACAATAAATCCCGAACATGCTTCATAAAGTAACGTTAATAAGCGATTTTAAAATCTATTGTCTTCCATTACTAGATCTTCTCAAAGAACCAATCCTTGATGAAGACCCAGAGATATTCAGGAAAGCGAAGAACTTCTACGCTGCCTGCATCAACACAGGTAAGACTAAAGAATTTCATAGGAAAATAGCCATTTATTTAATCTTATTTATTTACTTATTTGTTCAACTTATTTATTTGATTTGTGTATGTTGATAGAGCTCATTGAAGTCCTGGGTTCGTCACCTGTTGAAGAGGTGATTTCTTCTCTGAATGGTTGGCCCGTTCTTTTAGGAAACGAATGGAATGAAAGCGCTTTCCATTGGGAGACTCTTTCTAGAGACATTCTTGAGATTGGAGGTGGTCACGCTGGAGGATTTCTCTTCAAGATCTACGCCTCCAGTGATGAGAAGAATATCACAAAGAATATATTACATGTAAGTATAACCGTTTTAGCTAATTTTTAGTATTGAATTTTTATTTGCAAAGTAAGAGACACAGCCAATTTTGTATTTGAATTAAAATAACAATCAGAAACCTGATATAATCAAACATTTAAACTTCCCTCGAGTTTGATCCTCAGCCTGCATTTTCCCTTGTTCATGTCCTCCTCCAACAGGCTCTAAGGTTTACCGAACTCTCTGTCAAAAGGATATCGGATTTCTTTCTGGCTCATCTGAATTTCATCCGATCTCTAGATTAGGTTGTCTTCGGTTTGTGATCGTAGGAGCATTACCTCCTCTCCCTGAATTGAGAACACGGCATCATACGGACTTACCATTTAAAACAACATCAATTATCTTATACAATTGTTTGAAGATTAACGCAACAGACCGGAAATAGAAGAGACTTCCTGTTTCTGTATTCCATTTGATTCTTATGAGTTTTTATTTTTCTGCTTTTTTTCCTGAAGCTAGACCAAACGCCATTAGGTCTTCCGATCCGTCCTTATATGATCAATGGACTGCAGCAGCCTCAAGTACAAGCGTATCTCAAGTTGATGGTCGACACGGCTGTTCTTCTCGGCGGGGATCCAGAGACCGTAGTCCGAGAAATGACAGAAGTCATCAATTTTGAAGTGGAAATAGCAAAGGTAAGAACGAAAAATCATCAAAAAAACTTTTGATTTTATTTATATTTTGTACAAGAGTTTTTGGTTTTTTAATATGTTCTTTTCTTGTAATTTTTAGTTTTCTCTAAGTGATGAAGACCGGAAAAATCAATCTCTACTTTACAACAAAATGACTTTGGCTCAACTACAGCAAATTGCTCCTCAGGTTTGCTATTTACTTATTTGTTTATAACGTGTTAGAGACTGAGAATTCATGTGACGTCATTCACGAACGGCACCGAACACCACATTAATATCACAACTCACAGATGACTTAACCAAACCACCAATTAACTAAGGCTTAGTAATTTGTTTATGTTATGAGACATTTAGAAAGATAAGTGGGCGAATAGCGTGCACCTAAAGTAGAATAGGTTATAGCTTGTATTCTGTGTTTTCTTCCGAAATGATGTGTAAATTTAAACAGATAATCCTCAAAGAATCAGAGGAAATAAAACCAATCTCTAAACACATCCGGAAACGAACCGTTTCCAAGCAAGTGACATTCTTTCCTGAAGCCATTAACTTAAGGGTAACTGTAGCTGCGCATCGGCAACCATGCAGGTAGTGTCATTTGAAATAACATTTTTCCCGAACATTAGTGTAAAACAAATAGTTAAAACAGTTTTAAAATAGAGTTTAAATAATGTTAGTACTTTTTAGTTTTTACTCAAAATGTGCCAAATATTCAAATCTATTTACTAAGGACTTGAAAAATGTTTAATCAGTAGATAAATAAAACTGTACAAGAATACATCGTAGAACCTACTGTCGCATTATATATCTCGGATAGTGAATTTACTCTTAATCCTGTATAAGTGCAAGTTTTAGAAGTGACGTTTTCTTGACCAATGCAGAAAAGAAAAAGTTTATGATCACGTGATCTATTCCGAACAGTTCCCGAAATAAATTTACAGCTGTAAATTATTGATAAGATATAGATATATATTACGTACTGTTTTTAATATTTATTGTTCAAGTGACAATTTGTTATATTAAAAAAAAAAAAAAAAAAAAATCACTGTCAACATCAATACACTTTGTAATAGACAATAGTAGGCTACGATGAAGAACAATATCGCGCGCCAAATTAATAATATTGTACATTCAGATAGCTCTACACTCTACTTCATAAGGAAAAGGACATATATTCATAAAATCTTTTTTCTTAGATAGACACTAGAATCCCACATTACCTTGCCTACTGGGACACCCTGTATATTCCATTTATGTGCCGTATATTGCAACTACTTACTTCAGTTGTAAAGTCAAATAGTTTATGTAACATTCAAATACATTAAAAAACAAACAAACAAAAAAGCTGTGGTACTTTGATGTACCCTTCATAAACATTGCATTTCTATAATAACCTAAAATTCTTGAGTAGCTGAGGATTATTTTTTTTTTTTTTTTAGATCGACTGGGTCAACTACTTCAACATTCAACTGCCCTTCAATATAACTGAAGAGGAGCCAATCATTGTACGAGTACCTCAATACGTCATCGATGTGACACAACTAATTCAAAGAACGAAACAAAGGTATTTTATGAATGAATTACAAAGCTGTCAAATATTGATGTAACAAGAGTAAAGACTTTTGCTTATAACTTATTCTTTATTGCAAAAATCTGATTTTGAGAATTGTAGATAGCACAGTTAAACTTTATTAATCGTTCAAAAATATTGCAATCCAGAGACTAGTTCTTCTTAAGATCTTGCTGGAAATTTATCAGGAAGGTAGAACTCCAAATGTTTATAGTACTGTAACAGTTACTATAAACTATTACAGTACAGTACTACAGCGAACAAAGTATTGTGGGTGGCATTCCCAATGTCACATTGCGAAGAGCTTAGACATGCGGGGAAGCATCGGGCAGCTAATGTTACAGTGGGAATGCCACCCGCAGTACATATAAAGATATTGAACTACACCTGAAGAATATAATCAATATGCCGATTCATTCTATTGTTAATCTCTTAAATTCCGTACCTTCAAATGCTGTACTTTAAAGACAACCCTAATGCTAATAAAACTGACTAGTAGAGATATAATTTTAACCTCATAGATATGATTTTAAGCCCAATAACGATTTGGGTATGTCCACGGTAACTCACGTTACGGTTTGACATGTTAAATCAGACTCAAAGCTACAGTGTCCACCAAAAATGTGCACACTAGTCCAAATTAATTTTTGATATTACTACAGATTCAATGAACCTTTTTTTAACACCTACTGGTTTGTTGTAAACATGCGATATTTTAAAGCAAAAAATTAATTTGTGTTGGTAACTCATGTTACAGCCAAAGAGACATTCTATTTCTGCTTAGTAAGAACCTATGGGATTTCTCCTCAAAGCATATCTTCTAAAAACTGTAATGGGCTAACATTTTGACCAACAGTCCAAGTTAACATAAAAAAAAAAAAAGAAAATTGTTCCAAGATGACATTTAAGATATTTTCTTTATTTAAAAGTGGGCAACTTATGTTGCACGAAGTCGGTAACTCATGTTACTTTTAAGTTAAAATCTAGTAAAAGAGTAAACACACAACTCAGTGAAAGGCACAAAAACTGGTAACTGGACTATAAAAAAAAAAAAAAAGTCATCTAGCAAAATTTACACCATTAAATTAAAAAAAATAAAAATTTAATTTTTTTTTATTTTTTTTTATTTGTCCCTGTTTTTGTGGACATACCCATTTCAATTTCACATAATAAGATTCAGTATTAAGCTATGTTAGATTTATTATTTTTATTTATTTACGTAAGAAGGATAAATATTTTTCAATTATTTATATTTACTATGCATTTTAAATCATCTACCGATTTATTTTTAACAAACTTTTTTTAAACATAAAGGAAAAAAAATAAGTCTTTACGGGATCCATTTTGATAAATCCCAGGTATAAGTAATCTGAGGGGACCCTACCCTCCCTCACTTTTTTTTTTGCTAGTTTTTTGGTTAGTTCAAAGGATTATTGACCATCTCTCCCTTTCGAAAGCTTGAAGATTATTTTTTTTTTTTTTTTTAAGGTTAATTCCTAACTTGCCCCTACACCTCCCTTTCACTACAAAATACACGGTCATATCATAAACAATGGAATTAATGCAATTTTACAGCTGCCAAGAAGGAAAACTCGATAAGATAAAATGAATATTTCAAATAAATATCAATTCATAATTTTTCAATTAAAAAAGAATATTTTATAGAAGTGGTTTCCAAACTTTCACTCGTGGATGACTAGAATTTCAAAGAAATTTCAAAACAAATAGTCAATTTTTTTATTAAAAATACAACACAGAAATAAAGAAAAATTTATTAATAAATTTTTGAAAGTTTGAGAGATAATTATTTGTGATAATTTCTCATTTCACAGTTGACAGTTTTGCTGTGTTAGCAACCGTTTGGGGACCACTGATTTTAGAAAGGAATTTACAATTAATTAACATTCCATATGTTATTTGTAGTATTTTTTTAACAATATTTAATAATAGTTTTAATAATAACTTAATTATTGATTACTTTATGTTTAATGACAGAACGCTGGCTAATTACATGGTTTGGCGAACAATTGAGAGTCTAATAAGTTATTTGGATCAGCGTTTTGTCAATACTTCGTTAGAGCTATCGAGATCAATTCTTGGACAGCAGCGCCAAGGCTTGCGGTGGAAGGAATGTGAACGACTGACTGTCACGCACCTGGATAATATAGTGGGTGCTATGTACATTACAAGATTTTTCAGAGAAGATGCTAGGAAAGAGGTAACATTTATTTATGATTTAATCATTCTTTCTTAAAGAAACTTATTAAAATCAATATTCGATAATTAATGAGTCATAAATGCAATAAGCTCTAGAACAATCTAGAAATAGGCAAAGAATGATAAAAATGTTAGTTCTAATTTTTCTTAAATTTATATTGGAGTTTCGTTCATTTTAAACTTATTTTTGCTGTTTATTTTTTCTTTTTTTAAATCTGAATATAATTGTTAGGATAAAATTATTGAATTTAGTAAGTTTTTTTTGTTTGTTTTTTTATTATTTTTTGTTTCCCATTTTGTTTACTTGTTTAGCTTCGTTAGGCACGAAACATATCCTTATGGCAAAAATGAATCTTTCGCAACGTGCCTTCTATCGGGCCACCTACATCAAATTCAGGGCCCAGATCCAAATGCAGTAAAGAGCTCCTCTCCCCCGTTGTACTTCATTTCTATAATGTATTTTTGATAGTCTTTTATTTATTCATTTTATTCTTAATTTCTCTAATACATTTCAGGTTGCTCATCTCGTGTCAGCATTAAAACAAGAATTTAAGATTTTATTACAATCAGCTGATTGGATGGACGAGAAAACCCATAAGAAAGCATTGAAAAAGGTAAATAGTTTAACACGTTAACTACCTAACATCTATAAAGAACTCCTATACATCAGTTAAGAGATAGCAGTTTAATTTTTTTAGTCTTGTAAAAAAAAATTAAATAACTAATATAAATAAAATAATTAATATATATATATAAAAAAAAAAAAAAGCAGTTTAAAGTGCAGAGGAAATGTTGGGAAAAAAAAAATAATTCATTAGAATATTAAAATAATGTGGCGAAATGGCGTAAGGGTTTCCCCCCCCCCCCCCCTTTTTTTAATAAAAAAATTTTTAAAAAATAAAAAAAAAAAAAAAAGTTTTTAAGAAAAAAAAAAATTTATAATTAACGAATTTTTTTTTTTCATTCTTGTTTAAATTGTTTACGAAAACATTATCCAAATGTTTTTCAATCGCAACCGATGACATTCCTAAAAGTTATTAGTAAGAGTCATATTAGTAAGATTTTGTTTTCAGATTATCTTGATATTTAGTATGCAATATTTTAAAATTCAAATTACAAAATATAATGCAGAAATCAATTCATTATCTAATACCTGCTATCAAAAGCCTTTAAACTGATTTTTAATGGAAAGTAAAAAATGTAGATACAAGTAATATTGAAAAATATTAAACGGTATTTGATTAAATAGATTAAGAACTGAATGCTATTAGTATTGTTCTGTATGAGGTTATGAGAAAGATGACTTAGTCGGAGACTAGTAACGCCATCTATTGATTAATGTGGCAATTACTTTTTGTTTAATTTTATCTTTGAATTTATCAATATAATTTTTTATTAATAAAAAGTAATAAAGTTAACAGGAAATTTTTATTTTACGAACCAATTATGTATATTTTTGAATTTGTAATGGGTTATGTAACATAAGAAATACAGTGAAGTCTCACTTGTACGAATATGAGGGGGAACCAAAAATTATTCGTAAAAGTGAATATTTCGTTTAAGTGAGATTTCACTGTAGATGAAAACCATCTTCATATCATTCATTATTTGTAAAGCACCTCAACACAGCGATTAATCCCAGTCCTATTTTTACATTTCTGCAGTTAGAAGACATGGTTATTCTCAACGCTTATCCAGACGATTTGCGAAACCTAACGATAGTAGACGCTTTATATAAAGATGTAAGTTTATATATGTTTTAAATACTTACATAAATGTCAGCTCATGTAAACGGATATCAGTCTTTTTAATAGTTGAACCAAAAACTTTAAAAAAAAAAAAAACAAAGAATTTTTTGTAGCCAATCTTTCTTTTTTTCTGTTAATTTTCATGCATTTATTTAAATTTAATTTAAATGTTCTTCCTAGTTAAGTAAAGAGAGAGTAGTTATAGCAAACATTTTAAAACTACATATAGGGTTTTCATTTACATCTAAAGTCTTATTTATTTTGTAGTTAATCACATATCCTTCTGATCATTTTGGAAACGTGTTACGAGTACAGAGATTTACAACGAAGTATTTATTCTCGAAATTAAAAGAATACAATAAAAGACTCGAGTAAGTATAGACATGCTTATTTCAATATATATCTCTTCAACAGACAATTTGAAAGTATAGACTATCTAGGCCTTTTTTTTTTCTCCCGGAAATTACCTAAGAATATGTCCTCAAAAGAGCACAAGGAGTTAAAATGTTTATAATTGAATGTGGATTTTATTTTATTTAATGAAGCACTTTTCTGAGTCCAAGCCGTGGATGTTTAGTATATGTTGAAATCGTCTTTGTTAATTATATTTGCATCTTTACTTACCTGTTAAATAAACATATTTATTTATTAACACTGTAATGTTTCTTTTTTTTCGTTTAATATTCAGTTATTTTTGTCGGAAAAGCTTTTCCTTAAATTCACTAAGAAGTTGCGAGTTAATAAATAAAAAGAAAGTAAAATTATTATATGACAATACACATCATGAACAATTTAAAAATATATCTTATCTGTAAACCAAATTGTTTAACCGGAACATACAATGGAAAAAAAAAAAAAAAAAAAAGTTTTAAATTTCATATTTTTAAATTTTTTGCTAAATTACTTTAGAAAAATATGTATTTTCGTATTTTAGTTAAATGCTCTTTGTGTAACTTCTGAATTCCTTCCATTTTGAAATTATTTAATTAACTGCATTAACGATAACTGAAGAATAACTTGATTAAAAATTCATTTATTGTAATTTACTTCTATTATTTAAAATGGAAGGAAATTTAAGGTGCCCGATGATTAAAAGAATAGAGTAAGTAAACGAAGGCACAACGCTACAAGACCTTCTTGTAGTGTTGTGCCTTCATTTACTTACTCTATATTCTTTATTAATTTTTTTTTAATGAAAATTCTAATTACAATCGCTGTCAATTAAGTTTTAATTGTCTGATTGTCATTTTCCTCTTTATTTCCCTTTATGTATGTATTTAAATTGATTTATTTTTTTTATTTATAGTTGGGAGACCCATGGTGACGTTGCCTCTTTCAACGCCTATTATCTTCCCGCCGGAAATGCAATCAGTAAGTTCAATAATTACAAACAGTTTTTGTTTTAATATTCTTCGTATATTACTAGTGAGATTGCTTTATTTGCAATAAAAGTGCGATCTTATCTTATTTTTTTTTATTCTTTGTATAAAACGTTGTTAACAAAAACAAAGAAATTGATAATATTTTCTTTAGTTGTCAATTTTAATAGAAAAACAAAGCAAAGAAACTACAGAATTTAAAATTCATTTATAATTAAAATGCAAGAAATTATCGAGATAACATAGTATTTGTAGGCCTACTGATCACTCCGCGCAACCATAAGATTTCTAAAAGTTTTGGAGGGAAGCAGTAATTTAAATTAAGTAATTTGCGATTGTAGGACTAATTTATATACTTACTACTACTTATTTATATTTATTTACTACTTATTTATATATTTTATACCTTATTCTTAGTTGATAGTAAGAATTAAAAACAAATTGATATAAATTTGTTGTCAGTAAAGAATTCAGTTGATTCCATTAATTTAATAAAAATAAGTTACAATTACATTAATTGATTAACTGATTGCAATTTCAACAAGCAGTATTTTTATATTTTAGATATTTTGGCGGGAATCCTTGATAGTATCTTTTTCCAAGTTGATCGCCCTCGCTATATGAATTTTGCTCGATTGGGTTACGCAATTGGTCACGAAGTAACACACGGGTTCGATGATATTGGTAAGTAAACAATTAATATTCGCAACTCTGTATTTAAAATCTAAACTACTAAAAAATTGAAGGAAACTGTTAACCAATCATCTTTTGCTTTCGTAGGAAGTCAATTCGATAATGGCGGCAATCTTCTGAATTGGTGGGACGATGAAACCAAATCTCTCTTCAACGAACGAATCCTTTGTGTTAAAGAACAATTCGATAGCTACCAAGTACCAGAACTCAATATGACGGTAAGATTCAATTGCATTCCACAGTTTATTCAGCTTTGAAAGCGCCATAACTTTAAAACTATAATTACAATAAGGAACTTAAAAGTTTTTATTAAATTCAAAAATTATATTCAAAACTCAGGGAATCAGGAAATATTATGAAAGATGAATTAAGTACGACGAGAATCTCTTCAGAATAAAAAGAAAGATTCTAATATTAAAACAAGGCAAAATGGCGGTTGATAGAAATACATAAGAGGGGAAATTGAGATTATTGAAAAAACGAAGCCAGATAAATCAATTTTGTTTTTGTAAAAATTAACCAATAAATAAAACAATCTTAATTGTCATGTCGTAGCCAAGTTAATAAAATTGATGATGTAATTCAAGAAAAATAGATGGAAACTATAGATATTTGTGATGCATTATTGATATCTAATGCTAGATAAAAATAAAATTACATCTACGGGATTTTTACTGTATAAATGGAGTTAACTGAGAATATCAGTCAACTTGCAGGTTTTGTTGTTGAGTGTGATGCTTTTACAAACATCTGGAACGATTTTCTTAAAAATTGATTCCAGATTCTTAATTACAGGTAAATTTAAAAAATAGTTACGGTAAGTTTCGTTTTGCATCTCCTCCCGTGTGTTCAAAACAAACAAACATCCTTAAGCACTAATATGTTAGCAAATGATCTGTACATGTGAGTGTTCTTTTTTTCCAGTAAAGTTCTTCTATTAATGGATATTGCTGTGACTAGACTTAAATAAAAACGAATTTTTCGCTTTGACTATTAACGATGTTGAATATTGAATCATTATGCCACGGATATTAGAGCGATCTACTGAAAATATATAAATAATACTACTCACATTTGGAACAACAGAGTTTTACGATTTCTCATCTGTTTGAACGTCTAACACTACATATTCGTAATAATATTCTTTGTATAACTCGAAATGTGTTTAGTTGGATTAGCAGAGAATACCAACGAACAATCATAAATTTTTGTAATAAATATTAGAAAAACAAAATGGCTTGTGAATAAAGTCATTGTTTTACTGTGAATGGTTGAAAAATAAATCTATTAAGAAATGAGCGATTGCTCTAAAAACTGTTTTTACGTATAAATAACATCAAAAATTATAGATACAATTAATTATTTATTCATCTAGATTAAACCGAATGAAAAAAAAAAATTAAATGTTTTTAATATCAAACAGATAGATATGAAAATTTTGAAATAACATAATATTAAAGTAAATTGAGAGGTATGATATCTATTTAATATAATGTCATTTCCTAAACATATATAAATCTGTATATTTGTGATTTATTTTTAGATTTATCTTATTCATAATTTTTAGCAGCACTGGTGATGGAAAAATAAAAAAAAATGAGCTTAAATTTACAGAACCGTATCAAAGCGATTCAATTTTTTATGATAGAAAAAAAAAAAAAAATAGCCTAAATAAACCTATTGGTAACTATCCCCAGTTTTTTGCTTTAATTTTCTCCCATTTTCAACTATCTTAATTTTCCTCTTTAATAGTTAAACGGAGCGAATACAGTTGGTGAAAATGTAGCCGATATCGCAGGAATAAAACTGGCTTATAAGGTAAGAAAATAAAAGCATATTCATTATTAAAACACCACCTAGTAACGTTAAGGTACTCTATATTAACATGATTTATTTATTTTCCACCCCTAGGCATTTACAAAAGCTTTAGAGAAGAAGAAAGACAACTGGGGGATTTTACCTTGTCTTGATTTCACTCGACAACAACTCTTTTGGCTGAGTTTTGCTAACGTAAGTTTAATTCAAAGTTACTATTTATAAAATTTCAATTCCAAAGATCCTTAATTAAAAAAGGTGCTTTTAAGTCTGTTATGTAAAATAAATATTTCATTTACCATTTCATTTCTCATGTTAATTTTGTGAGTTTTTATGAATTAACATCTATTATTACTAAAAAAATAAAATGTTTTTGATACAATTGTTGTTCTTTTACTAGATGTATTGTGGAAAATATCGACCAGAATACCTAGCGTTAGTAATAATGACAGATGAACATTCTCCTAATAAATTCAGGTAAATATTATTTGTTCTTCACGTTCACATTAATATTTATTTAAAGTATTTAAAAAAAAAAAAAAAAAAAAAAAAGCAGTAAAGCTAGTAACTATAAGTTAAGCAAATTCTAATACTTGGTAAGATTATAAAATTAGATTCATTTCGAATCCCCACTCAACACGAGAGAATACGATAATTCTGTATATTGCAATTCTAGGATATCTTCAAAACATAAATAAAAATTATAGAAAAAGCTCCAATTCCTGGCCTGCGAATCCATCAGGCACATAGGAAATTGAAGAAAGCTAATGGCAAGCCACATAATTTACAATAACAAATTTAATGTGCCTTTTATAAAACAAACAAACCAAGAAGGCACCAAAAAGGTAAACAAAAGATTTCGCCTCTGAGCTATCAACAGAAGGATATCTTTTCCAACGGATAACATCTAATTATACCGTTGAAATACATAACATGACAAAACAAGCATTTTTATTAATGTAACATTACTTTTAATAATGTTATCTGGCAACGATGATGACTGAATAACTTTTCTCTAACATTGCTGATTAATAATTTTCTTAAATTTCAACCAAAACAAAATTGAAATTAATAAATTTAAAACTCTTGGATGATTAATATAAAACCAGAAGGTTTGAGTTCCATGTCGAAATAATTAAAATTCTAAAGTAACTGTTCTTACAGTAATTAAACACAACTCAAACCCAAAACCCGAAAGAAAAAAAAAAAAAAAGTTTGAGGATATTTATTTATTTCCTCCATTGGTATTTCGTATCTTTACGTTGATTAGTCAGAATTAAAAAAAATACGAAATCGTACCTAAGGAAGTTTATGAAGATCTTCTACAGTTAGCAGTTGAATTACACTTGAATTGCAGAAACCTCCACTAAATATGACATCTTAGAGCATCTAATATTTCCATGCAATTATTTGTCTTGACTCATAATCTTATATGATTTTGAAAAATACAACTTAATAAACGCTACAGCTAAAAATTACTCATCTGTTACTGAGTGGGCGTATGTAGAATAGCGGTCAAGGGGTCCTGAGCTTCTCCCCCCTTCCCTTCCGAAATCTCAAATATGTAAGATTAGCCCTTCTTTCTTTCGAGAGCAAGTTGAAGGGATCTTGTCCTCTCCCCCTGAAATTTTGACTTTTTATTTTTGATTGGTACTGGTCAAGTTCCTTAACCCCCCCCCCCCCTCACCAAATATAATTCTATATACGCCCCTGTATTACTGACTATTCATTAATGGCATCTGATTTATACAAATTCTTAGTTTTTGAAGAGATATCTTATCTTCTCCGTGAAAAAAAAAATCACTAAAAGTGAAACATTATTTGACTTCAACTACAAGACCTAAAACTTCAATCAGTCAAATCTATTATAGTTTTTATTTATATATTATATTAAAAGAAAAAGGAAAGGAAAAAAAAAAAAAAAAAAAAAATCACGCAGCAATTCTTTTTCTCTTATGATCTCGTGTTCTTAAATGAATTCTTCCATATTAATACTATTTAAAAAGATAACACCTGAAAACTTCCAATGTGATAACATTTTAAAAGGGATATTTTTACAGAACAGTTAAAAGAAATACTATTTTGACATACTTGTACTTCACCATTATTACTACAAATAACAGTAATAATAAAATGCAATATCAATTTAGTACGAGTTTTGAAAAGTATTACACAATATCAACAGACAACAATAGATATAAACTTATAATATTCACTTCTGCCTACCTTACCAGTTTTACTTTTAAAGATTAAAATAACCGGTGTACAAAAGTAAGATCAGAGAATAATAATAAATTTTCAATTATTAAATTCATTACAAATCTTACAAATTTTTTTTTTATTATTTTTTTAAAATTAGGCCTAAAATGATCCACTAAAGAATATTCTTTATTAGAATAGCTTAAATTCTATCTTATTAATAAATATAATAAGACCTGATTTCTGGAGGCAAGTTACTTTGCAAGTTAATATATTAAATTTGGAAATGATAGCCCATGTTAAAATAACCGTTTTTTAACTATTAAAATTCGTATTTTCTGATAGAATTGCTTCCTTGAATTGACATTGAAGAATTGGATCATTCTCTGAAAATTAACTTTCTTTCTATTACTTTTCATTAAACTTCCACCCCTTTCTTTCTTACAACTTCGTTCTTCTACTTAAATCTATAAATGAAATGAAAATAACTTACAGTTCGATGAAGGACAGCGCCACAGAGACCACAGTCTTCCCCACCGTCGCGTCGTTTCGTTGGCTGCTTCTTCCCTTGTGGATGGATTCACCCGTCAGTGCTTTGCCAGACGGAAACCCCTCTTTTTATAATGGATTGAAATCTTACGAATCTCAAAGACTTTTCTTATCATAAATTATTAATTAATCATTAAAAAAAATTCCAGCTCTTTTAATTTCAGTCAATTTAATTGTGCTTATGTTTGTTGTTTAAATGATGCAATAGCTGACGATTGAATCTATTAATACAAACCATAGAAAAGACACGCCCCCACCCCCCTATTTTCAATGTGAGTTAATAATAGAATAATCTTACGCCCACGACCTATCATTTTTTTGGATTTTCTTTATTATAAAACACTGCTGTAACTCCAAACACTATATAAATTTTCTTTAATTCATATGCTGCTATGAGCGCGGCTTTTAAGGAATTAACTCGTCGTATTAACAACGATTTCACGAATGAACTTAAATTCTATTTTCCTGAAAATGTTTTCCTTATTTTAGTTTTCAATCTTTCTTTGTTTTCTTTAAAATCGTGAAAAGCCAAATAAACCGAAAGCTTACATTTACTTTTATATTACAATATATGTTTATTATAAACAATAGAAATTTTTTCAAAATTTTTGAAGAAATATTAATTAATTTCACTTTACTTAAATTCTTTGAGTTTTGTTAGATTATTCTTAGGTGATGAACAGGACACATGTCTAAATTTTTCTTCTATAAAGATTACTATATATTTATAAATAAATATTGATAAAAAGCATACACGAATATATATACCCATACTTATGAATACTGTTGTGTCAGATTCGTTACCATGGTTACTTAATTGAAACAATCTTACTGTTCGTTTCTGTACTACAGTTTAGGATATTGAAAACAGACTTTGTAGTTAATGATTAAGCGTAGAACAGTTTTACGAAGATATCCCTTGTTTTAATTTATTAAGATTTTTTCTTTAAATATATCACTTTAAAATTTTTTCCTGGCATTATTATAGGTTATTCTTAAATCTAATAAGTTACTAGGCACAAACTAACGGTTCAATTTATTGCAATGAAATATTTTGTCAGATATTCATACAAAACATTATATCTTGATTCTGTGAAACTCAAATATTTTTATTTTGTATTTTTTTAGAGTCAACGGTCCTTTGTCCAATCAGCCAGAGTTCGCCAGGGATTTCCAGTGCCCCGTAGGGTCTAACATGAACCCCCAGAAGAAGTGCGTTGTTTGGTGATACCGATGTACCTCTAGTTCTGGTTTAAAACAAAGAGTACGAGGACGGGGATGTCATGAACTCAGTGAACTTCATTCCATGGATCCTATGAATGTGTCTTAGGGGTTTCTAAGAACTTATTCAAAGAAATCAACATCGAAATAAGTTCAAATAGGAAACCATGAAATATACTCTGCTTTATTATTACAAAATAGCAGAGACTTACAAAGAATCCCTTCCCAGAAAGTGATTTGTGCCTTATCAAGCTCTCATTTTTTGAAATCACACGTCATCGAAAGTCATTGAATATGAAAATAACAGTAATTAAAAAACGAAAAAAAAAAAAAAAAAAAGATATAATTTCGTTCAAGTTCAACGCTCTCTCCAGAGTAGAAATGCTGGGAAAATGTTTTTATTTATACGTTAAATTCCTTATCCGTTAAAATAAACACCAACCAGCAAATTACATCAGAAAGATCTGAGATTACTGTAGAAATAAATGGAATAGTCTAATGCTAATATATAAATTCATTCATTGTAATAAAAAAAGAGAAATATATCTATATAGCGGATGCTTATTGTATAGATTCTGATACAGATTTATGAAATATTCCAAAGGAAAGAATCCTCGATATATATATATTATAATATATATATATATTGAAAATATATAGTTGCAATGCGAAGTTTAGAATGTATGGCAAAATGCGCAAAAAATTAAAAATACAAATTCAACACAAAAAAATTACACAATTAATGGAGAAAATTTGATAAAGAAAATAGCTATGTATCCCTAAATATTACGTATTTTTTAATTATTAATATTTGTTTTTATCATTAACTAATTTTCCGAATCTAATATTTACCGAGAATTTAACAGCAGTGATTATGTTGAAGTATCAATATCAACCCATTATCATTAATTTTCTATACAAAGAGTGAGTACATGAATAATTTATCTATATATTTTACATATGAATAATTTTATGTAATATCGAAAAGAATGCTGAAAAAATGTTAATAAAAGACAAATGTTCCACGAATGAGGAAAATAAATAAAATATTTTTTCAAATGTTATTTAATGATTTTGTTGAAACTTTATTAAAAAAATTAAATTCATTTTTTTTTTCAGTAAAAAAAATACTGAATTCCAAATTCGTAAACCTTTATATATTCAATGGTAAAGATTTTACACAATAATTTTGTAGTTAATTTGTTACGTTTTTTAGAGAAAAAAAATGTTAGTTTGTTTGTTAATGACCGCTGTTATTATCTCCTCATCAAGAGCGTGGGCGGATCC
This sequence comes from Thereuonema tuberculata, assembly GCA_023159025.1. NCBI lineage: Eukaryota > Metazoa > Arthropoda > Chilopoda > Scutigeromorpha > Scutigeridae > Thereuonema > Thereuonema tuberculata. Next base: position 21,427 of record JAFIDM010046399.1, read on the forward strand.
ATTCATCAAAATAGGAGGATGGAGATAATCCTCTTAATCCCTCTTAAAGTAGATGGCTTATTATTCAAATTCCAGATTCTGTCTTTCAGTTTTAATGTCTTTTAATTTCATTTTATTATAAAAAGTAAAACATATATAAATATATTTCATAGCATTTTCCTTATTAATGCGATCGAACTCTGTTGCTTTTGTTCGTCAAATCAAATTTATATTTCATTATTTCTACAATAGTTGACAATGAAGTCTGTCAAAGACTTCGAAAGCTCCGAAGATGTAATATATTTTTAATTGATTACAATTTTTAAATAATTTTATTGTGTGTTTGTCTCTTATTTTAATTAATACAATATTTTTTACAATTCTTCACAAATCTAAGGAATTTGATTCTGCATTAATTTGCAGGAATCTTCAACTTTTATTATTATTTTATTTTAATTATATGCAAAATTCCTTTGCATTTGCTATTTTTTAAATTTTTAGTCAAATGCTACCTAATTATGTTGATTCCAGTATTATTAATTGCAATAAGTTCCATTAAGAAAAAGGAGTGAGACACCACTCCTGGCTGATGATCGCCAAAGAGCGTGAAACAGCAGTTCCAGAATGTCACTTGGTAAGCGATTTGGTCTCACCCATTGTTGCTGAGTAACTTATCCAACGAATCATTTATTGTAACTACAATCAATTTTGAACAGCTGTGGTAAAGAGCTAAAGTCTGCTTTGTCTAGCGCTTTGTGTTATAATAATGTTTATTTTTTATTTAAATTTCTTTCAGGAGATAAAAGGCATGAGAAAGACACTAATTCGTAAAAAAAAAAAAAAAAAAACAAAAAAAACCAACAAACTTAATTGATTTATTTTCAGGAATCTGTTTCAAAAAATTAAAAACTTGTAAAACCCCAAACTAAATTTTTCAAAAGAAATATACAGTAAAACCTCGTTAGGTCGTCACTCAAGGGACCAAACATTTTTGACGACTTAAGCGGAGTGACGACTTAGGCGGAGTGGGAATTTTTGAAAAAGAAAAAAAACACTGAAATTCAGTATTTTCATGAATTGATGTAGGATTCGGTGAGAAAAATAAGATTGATTTTCAGAAGTCAATACATGCAAATGAATGAGTGGAAAATAATAATAAAAAAAAACACTTTTTATAGTTACCACATTTTAATCGTTTTAAAAGAAAATGATCTGTCTTTGAAACGTTCTAGCCAACCATTGCTGCTGCTGAAATCTTCAATGTTCAACTCCATAGCAATTTCCATGACTTTTTCTTTGAGAATCACAGCAGAAATCGGCACATTCTGCGATCTGGAATGTTTTAGCCATCGAACTAAAACCTCCTCGATCTCGTCAAACTTCGATTTCCTCATTCTCTTTCTTTAGTCTTTGCAGTCAGCTTCTTCAATTATTTGTTTCGATGAAAGAAAATCGTTTAATGTAGTCCTGGGAATATGATGTTCTTTGGCAAAAGCTGTTTTCGAAACATTTGATTTTTCAAAAAGTGCAATTAAGTCTTTTTTTTTCTTTAAAACATAACGAGGTATGTTTTCGTTTCCCTGACATGTTAAAAACGTAATCGAAGCACGAAATTGCAAGAGAAAAAAATAGCCCTTAGAGCGGGGCTTACTCGCTATGAAATGAAGTCACACTCCGGAGCGGTCAAGAAAAACGTCTACACTCGACAGAGTCGCAGCGAGAAGTGTGCTTTGAATGATTAGCAGCGAGATTCCAAGAACCCGTAGGGATAGGAAAGGAATGAAATGACAGGCGTGGTCGAAAATTCCCCGTAAAGCCTTGGCTTTCTTAAAGTGAAGGGGCGGGGCTGAAAAGATAACACGATGGCATGAAAAATGGAGAAGAAAAATGCTTTTGGCCATTCTTGAGGGTGACGGGTTAACCGGAGTAGAATTAAATTTGTGACGAGTAAAGGAGGGTTATTTTACCTTATTGTGTATGAGACCTTGTCGCGACCAAAGGAAAACAACGACTTAAACGGAGTGACGACTCATCCGGGTGACGACTTAACGAGGTTTTACTGTAGTGAGCTTGCTATTTAGAATTTAAATCGATAACTACTTTTATCTGTCCGTTGGAAGCAGCGCTTTATCTTAAAAAAAAAAAAAAATTCAGTTTCGACTTTTGCAAGTTACAACGCACAAGATAAAAGTCATCATTCTAAGAATAAATAACATTTAGTTATTTTTAAGAAAATGCCCGAAGTAATAACTTAGCTTCGTAAAATTAAAACGCCACTTATATTTAAAATAGTAAGTATAGGTTCCTTGCACCGACTTCACGTAACTTTTTATTATCCAGAACATCAGTAAGACCTTCAATCCCTTTTGCACAGCGGCTTTGTAGTTACAGATTTAGTTTCGGTTCGTAATAAGTTCGTAATTATTAATATTTTTTATCGATATTAATAAAAGTATAA
>JAFIDM010046399.1:28863-45118 GCA_023159025.1 Thereuonema tuberculata
AGCTAGCTTATTCCCTCCACCTTGTTTTTCCCTCCGCCTTGAGCTTAATGTCGGAGGAAAATCTGGAACGATCGTTTCGTCCTTATAGGACTCATCGAAAATTTGCTTTGATTTCGGGTTTTTCTTTATTATTAAAGCCTGCTGTACCTACCGTTTGAGGATTCAAAGGCTTTTTTGTCTATACTAATTATTCAATTAAAAAAAATAATTGATTAAATTTTATATAAATTCTTCTTCACGATCAAATTCTTATATTCTGCTGATGATGGCCTTGTAGAGTTAAAACAGGCCGAAACTGTACAGGTTTTTATTTACTTATTGTATAAATGTATTTTATCTTCATTATGTGTGCCCGGAAGTGATTTTTTTTTTCAATTTCTATACTAATTACAGTTTGTTTTTATTGTTGCTTGTATTTGGTTGGAGGTCACTTTGGGGAGCGAAGATGGTTTCCATGTCCTTTCACGCCTTTCTGAGTTTATCATCGAGGGTGAATCTGACGAGTTAAATAAGCTCAAAGAGTAAAAGCTTATTTATGTACAGGCCTTTATTTTTTATTTCTTATGTGAATTCACTACACGTTAAATTTCCTTTTACCCATGAAAGCATAAGCACTTCCTAAAAGAAAGCTTTAAATGAATTTAGTTTTAGCATTTCATATACCGGTATATATAGCGCAACATATCAAATTAAAAGTCCTCACGCTCAAAGATGAATCTCCCAGAATGCAAAGCAGATTATAGATTGTCCATTCCTGGCCCTTCGCTAACATTGAAATAGAAGAGGTCGCTTCTCTTCTATTTCAATGTTAGCGAAGGGCTAGGAAAGGACAATCTATAATCTGCTTTGCATTCTGGGAGATTCATCTTTGAGCGCGAGGACTTTAAAGCTTAATGTTTACAGGAGATATTTAGTGATCCGTTAGACCGTAACAGAAAGAAGTCTTCCAAATAACTTAAACCAATGTCTTTTAAGTAATTTACAAGCTATGTATTTTCCAAAACAATGAAACAATAGACATTTCGAAAGCAATATAATAATCCTTATTTTTTTAAGCTATTTGTTGATAAAAATTAACTAGAATTAAATTGGTTTATAATTAGCCTTAAATAATTATGTCACGAGCTTTTCATTCATTGGTGGAGAATCAACAAATAAATACAATTTCTTCAAATCTACACGTCACGCGCAATAATTTGTTGACAATTTGATCTATTTTATTTACTAAGATTCCCACATTTTCCTGGCGATTTTTACTGATTTTAATATAAATGACAGTAGAGATTATTTTGAATATTTTAACTCTTCTTTTTTATTCGAAATTAATAATATTTAATAAATTTATTAAATAGGAATTGTACTTACTAAAAATGTTAATTCTAAACCTGTACTGTCTGCAATATTCTCAATATTGGCGTCAGAAACCTCAGTCTGTTAGAAATAGAAACATAATAATACTGATTAGTCTTTTGTTTTCTATTTAAATGATCCAAAAAGAATGAAAATACCTGAAATTTTAAGTGTCATTTATTACTAAATATTCTTAATAATAAGTAACATTTTAGTAGATTTTAATTTATCTGAAAAAAGCCATCAATATATATATATTCTTCATAAATATATTTGGGAAAGTCTTCTTCTTTCTTCGTATTTGGACCACGTGAAATAACTCGTGACTATTTTTCTCCCTTCTTTCTTCTCTTCCAGTATATTTGAGAAAGTATTTTTTTGTTTTTTTTTTGTTTTTGCAAGTACATATATTTGTTACTCAGCGGGATATCTCTTAATCTATATTACTATATAAAATATTTCTTTTCTGATTGTCTGGCATAGTTCAACAATTGAAACAACATTTGTTTCCATTGTCCGGTGCAGTGAAAACATGGCTACACTGAAACGGTCGCGACGGGAATCGAACCTGTAACCTTGGAGCCGCAGTCAGACGTCTTATCCATTAGGCCACGGGGACTACATTAAAATTACCGGTTCATATCACTCCCTTTGTGTGTGTGTGTGTGTGGCGCAATGAGAGAATAGCCAGAGAAAAAAGAAAATAACTCATTAATTGTAGCCTATAGTTCAGCCATATAGAAAATTAACCCATAATTTTAGCCTTAATAGCCTAATAAATTTAAATGTGAATGTTCATTGTTTTAGCTTCTCTCTGTCCACAAAATGGAATAAAATATCAGTTTGTACCAACATAACCGCTTGGAATCGATTCTTTTTGGAGTATCTCAGACCAGGGGGAGACAGGGGGGGGGGGTGAGGGTGACCTACTATAACCCTATTATGTTGTTTAGTAAAATAAACTCGTTATTTCGTTTGATGGAAAGTTAAAAAATCAAAATCTATAATTTTCGTCGTTCATTGTCGTAAATCGAATTGAAAAGAGATGAACAATTCCAGACCAAAAACAAGAATCTCAAATTCTTGAAAATTTCTCAATGGTCCCAGAAAACTAGTACTTTGTTACAAGGAAATAATTCTGAGATCTTTCATCTGTATTTTATCCAAATTAAAAACAAACTTATTAATTAGAGAACAATGTTATAATTGCAAGATATTAGAAATGTCGGTAAATAAAAGACGCACCCTTTATAAACTAATTTCCTAAAAATATGAGGTTTTCGTAAGATCGATCTGTATAAAAGCAATAAAAAATAAAATAAAAACAATAATATTAATTTATTCTTTTTTTTTTTTTTTTTAATGCCGCATAGTTTAAGGAAAGTAAATAGCGTTTCTTTCTAGTTAATTGTATCAAATATTTGGAATATGGTATAGATAATAACTTTTCTTTTCCCTTTACTTATTCACAAATTCGTCGGCTTTTTAGAATATAACATGAATTCAAATTTGATAAAAAGACTAAATGTTATTTTTACTCAGTTTCTAATTGATTACAATCTGAAGATATATTTGACGCATTTTTGAAATGATGAGGTTATGTTCATTTCAGAAGAAGAAATTACTTCAGCATTTCGAGTCTTTGAATATTTGTATGATCTGAATGTACGGACCTGTTCTCCGTAGGTGGTTTGCAGATGTTTCTGATACAATCGCTTGAAGCAGTTTCGCTTCGTATCGTAATTCATCTTGGCTCTGACATCCCACCATTGACTTCCAGCAAAATTTTCATCTGAAAATAAATAAATAAATACTTTATTTTTGCTGAACAACGGTATTTTTACAAATTCTTGTTTATTCATATTCTGGAATGATTTGCCGTGATTTTCATTCAGCTTTAAGACAGCTGTCTGTAATGTACTACGTTGCAGACTTACTTATTTTGTTACTTACACAAGTAGGTGGTACAGGGACTATCTTATAGGACTAGAGCAGGCATAAAACAATCTTTAAAAATAAACTGTAAGGTTGTACGAAGAATAAGGAAACGATAACTTAAAGAATATGTTGTAAAGGTTTTTTTAAAGCAAATTCAATGACGAAATGTGCCAATTTAAAGCCTCCAGTGTTGATTTAGAAGTTTCTAGACACATACGAATGTGGCGCCATCTATTGATAAATTAGCGCCCTACAACTGTTTCATTTCTTCTTAAAAGAAAAACTCAGAGCAAGTCACGTGATACACGACTAATTCTTTTGAATTTCCGATACTTTTGCAATTATTTTATAATAATACAATACTACACTGTTGAAAAGATTAATTATTCAAAATGGGAAGAGATGGTTTTCCCGAAAAAGGGGATAAAATGATCCTCTTATGTTAATGATTTGGGAAGTATGAAATTAGAAAGATTTTTTTAACATAAACACTGAATATGAAACCTCCTAAAAATGTATTCTAGAATTTATAAGTTTAGACGTAAAGTCCAAATTCGTAGGTCTACAGAGCTCATCAAATTAATGAATTAAATAGATACAATATTTGTATAAATTCAATAAACTAGTGAAAATTTATAGTTTGTATTCAATTAATTGTTACTTTTTCCTAAAAAGGAAATAACTATGAAGTCTTTTCTTACCCAAATAATCAATTGTGTGACTGAACTCGTGACCAATCACTGACCCAAGACTTCCGTAATTTAAATATTTGGGTCGATCCAAAGAGAAATAAATATCGGTTAAAAGAGGAACGGAAAGAGCTGAAAAATAAAGAAGGAATTAAAAAAGAAAGAATTTTTGTTTGAAATTATTCACCAACAGTCTTATTTATCAACGAATTGCCGAGTTCGAATTATTATTTTACAAAAACAATAGTTTAACTCACATATACTGTTGGTTTCTCTAAAATAAAAAGCATTCGATTGAGTGATAGGAGGTGGATCAGCAAATCTGTAAAGAAAAGATATAACTTTATTACTGATAACTGTCCCAAATTGCATTTTAATAAAAGGAATTGTTGCGTTTCATAATTTAAGAAATCCTTTGTGATGGGACATTATTCAGCAGAAATCATAACATTGCTGAAACAAACAAAATGGAGAAAGAAAATGTTATTGGTTGAGAAGAATACAAGAAACGCCTAATTTTATTTACGAAATGTTCTTAAGACAATCATATCAGTAGTTCAATGAATTAGAGTTGGAGTGAAAATAGTCTCAAGTAAAATTCATGAAATTTCAGCACTAACCAACAATAGAGATCAGCAGGCTATTATATTAATTAATTATATTATGACAAAAATGATATTAATTGTTATATTTTGATTAAGGAAAATAAAAAAAAAGATGCATTAATTAAATGCTTAGATGAAATAAATAACTTTAATTGATTCTTTTTAACAGTATAATTAAATCTAAAAGTTTTCATTATAAATACATTTTAAATTGATTAGGCACCTATTAACTGTAATTGCAAAATTTCTTGACAGTAATAACCGATTTGCTAAATTGTAATTACATTATAACATTGATTTAAATACAGAACTCGTTTATGGTATATTCAAAAATAATCATTAACAAATACAATAGAAAAAAAAAAGAAGAAAAAAAAAGAATTTTTTAAATTTTTTTTTTTATTTACTGGGTTAAGAAATGTAAGAATTATAATAAAAGATTAAATAAGGACTTACGTGGACCTATCCACTTCTTCATTCAATTTAGAAAGCTGGTCTTGGAATTTGGTGCGATATGCCGTAACAGAATTCAAAAGAAAACTATCACTTATATCCATCTAAAGAAAAATAAAGAAATATGGGTTTCTCTAAGTAAACTTACAATAACTTAAATGTTAATCCTCTAAGTTTGGTAAACTAATATGAGTATGATTAAGAGTTAACCGCTAGATTTATTAGAATCAGATTAAACAGTCCCAGTGCGTAGAATTGTTTTGATTACATGTTGTTAATTAAAGTTTAACATTATATAATACTTTGATTATTTAATGGTAATTAAAAATATAAAACCAACTAAGAAGCGATCTTTAGCATTATTCAAGTGAATAACTTATGAATAACTTTACTGTTATATGAAAACCTCAATTGTAGAATATTGAAGATGTTTTTGAAGAGTATTATGAATTTATTTTTTGTGTAGTAGTTCCTCAAGGGTTAGTCTACTGGCGTGGAGAAGGAAAATGCCCAGACTGTTCAAAGACATCTATTTCCTGTATGTTGTTTTTTTAGTTTCTACATTAATAAATAATCAAACCTTTCCTTTGAATTCGCGGACTTAACGCCTCTTACATTTACCTCTTTTCAAGTTACTCACTGTACATGCGTAAATAGTTCACAATGGTTAGAATACTACAGCAACTAAAAACTATTAGTTTCTACGAATTATACAGCAAATAGAAAACCCCGGCTTTTGTTTTTTTTTTGTTTTTTTTGCTATATTTTTTACGTGAGTCTACTCTATTAGCTACTGCCAATGTCTTGAAGCAAAAATGGCACTATCTTCCTGTGTTTTTTGGCGTTTGAATGCTGATAGAATATAAGGGAATTCGTTTCATAAAAAGACTCGTATACTTTCATTTGATCAAATAGCACAGTTACAATCATCTCCATAAGCAATAATAAAACTAGGTTCCTTCATATATACGAATTATCAACTAGAGATATGTGATTCGACATTTTACTTTTTAGCATTTCAGGAGCATATGTTATAGACCAAAAAAAAAAGGGTCAGAAAGTCGAAGGAGGGAGGGAGGTATTGCAGTGAAAAATAAAAGTATTAGGACTAAAACGTCTTACTTGTTAAATGCTTATATGTTGTAAATATTAAAAAAAAAATTTTCATAGTACTTAATTTCGAAAAATTCTAATATCTATTTAAACAATGTTTAATAATCTAAAAAATATTCAATAATTTACTGAAGCTAGTTTTTAAAAAAAAATATATTGAAAAAGCATCACCGAATAAGGGACGATATGTTATGTTATAAAGTTATCCAATAAACTTAATGAATGTACTAAAATAGTAAAATATACGTTAATTTTACTTACATGTTTATAAATCTCACTTAGTTTTTTAGAATACAGTATTTCAGTATCAAATCCTATATTTAGAGCCACTTTTGAAATCTGTAAATATAAATATAAGAAGGATAATAATAATAATAATTTTGTATATGAAAAGGAGGTTTTTTGGTCGCTATTGAAGGACACCTGTTTCGTAAACGCTATCGCTCCTCAGCCAGACTCAAATGATTTCGAATTTGGAGTAAAATTATCAGATATGATTGGTTATTCCAGTTTCAACTAAAAATACACACATTCAATATCTAAAACACAAACTAAATCCAGGTCAAATTATTTTTTTCTCTTAAAAGCTAACAGATTCTTTCGATAGTGTTGTGGTTTTTTTTTTTATTTCACTTAAATTTTTATCATAAAATAGAAAAAAAAATTAATAATAATATAAGAATAAAAAATAATAATTTATAATAGTAAAAAAAAAAAATACTCTGTAAGTCTGAAGATTAGAGCTATAAAAAGTTCAGCTACTTTTTTGCTGTGCAATTAAATCTATATTTTTAAAATTTGTTTATTAATTAACACAATACGACAAAAAGAATAAATATTTCTTACTTTGTCTTTCAGTTGTTGTTTGAGCTTAAATTGAAGCCAAGGGATTTCATTTACTCGATCCACTAATTCCTGGCGGATCTGAGTCCCCATGTCTTCCACCTACAAGAGATTTTTAACAACATTAGACTCAAATGGAATATTGTTACCTGCGTTTTGAGCTTCGAAATACTCGGTATTACTGACTTACTGCTTTTTTTTGTCCTCTTCTGAAGTATTTCTTCACATACATGGAAGTCATTGAATGTAAGAAATATCGGGATGTAAGATGCATACATCTGATGGGTCTACAAGAAAGAGCGTGATTTAAATGTAGTAAAAAAATCTTTAAGATACACTGTTATATTCTGATACACTGAACTGAAAATAATTAGAATTCACAGAAGATTAGGTAAATGACAATTTCTTAGTCTCTTTTGTCATCTGAACCATATTTCGGCCCATCGTTCTCTCGGATCTTCATTGTTTGAACCTTAAACAAAACGAACTATTAATAATTAGTGAATTTTCCTTTGTAATACTCAACCAATGCCATCCTGTCCCTGAACCATCAAGATGTTTTTTTTTTGTTTGTTTTTTTAATAAGGATAAGAATTAATTCATTTATTATCGGATTGAATCCTTACGTCTGTCGGTTCTTACTATGCTTAGCAATTTCAAATTTTAGCTTTTTAATTATTTGAAATTGAATTTTAAATTAAATTAAATTAATATATTTTTAATGTTAAATGCTTGAATAGATAATCTTTGTCAGTTAAGAGTTAATTTAGATCGTTTTCACTATTAAAATTAAAAAATAATTTGTTATATTAAATAAATCAGAATACAATGATAAATACAGTCGGACCTCTATTTAACGAACCTCTATTTTGCGAACTTTTCTTTGGAACCAAGAACAGTTTGCTAATTTCTTCGTAAAATAACCTCCAAATAGCGAAGTGCATTTTCTATTTAACGAACTTTTTCGAGGAAACACTGAGGTAAAAGGAAGAAATTAACGATGATGTGCTGATTGATGATTATCTTTCATTTGATTTTGAAGTTGAGACCTCGGAAACACTAACTGAATCGGATATTTTGGACAATGTGAAAAATAAAAACAATACAGCTATGAATTGCGATGAAGATGATGATAATGGAAATGATCATGATGATGAAATGCTAAAATCAATTGAAACAATCTGACGCGGATTACAATTTGAAGAAAATACTGAACGGGTTTTTGGTGCATTGGAAACGAAAATGGCAAACCGAAAATAGATTTTTTTAAAAAAAAAAAAAAAAAAAAAAAAAAAAAAAAACTCAGACAAAATTAACAGACTTTATTAGTAAAATTTAAGCACGCATGTGATAACGTATGCTTTATATCATTAAAATTATTACTTTTTTAATAATATTTATTGTTTAAGTATTTTAAATCTGTTTTATGGAGTTTAAAGTAATTTTAAAAGGTGAACCTCTATTTAACGAATTTTCCATATAACGAAGTTTTTTTCGGGATTTAGCGACTTCGTTAAATAGAGGTCCGACTGTATATTTTACTAGAATAAATGTAAATGAATGCATGAAGTATAATTGGTCTACAAAATGAATAAATTTCTCGTCCCATTGCTGTAATAGACCGATAATAAATCAAACCTTCTCAGATATGCAAGATTTTCAAATAATATACAAGTATTTAAAAACAAAAGGGAATTTACCCAACATGCACAAGGAAACAAAATAAAACAACAATTCATGCCTTAGTTTGTCAACGAAGTGGAGACTGGAACGGCCGTTTCATCATCGTTATGAATCATCAGCCAAACTCACCACTTCGATGACAAGCTCAGAAAGGCATGAAAGACATATGGAACTCACAACCGTTCCCGGATGTGAGTTCCGCCAAAAACAAACAAGAAAATAAAAATCCTGTTACTTTTCAGGATTATAAAATTTAGCCCTCAGCTTTCGAGCACAAGTGGCTATTAAATTACAAATGAAAAAGCCACAAAATATAAATCAGCATTAGGAAATAAAGTTTAACATGGTTTTTAAAAAGAAAAGGGAATTTCCCCAACATGCACAAAAATGAAACAAAATGAAAAACAACAATTCATGCCTATTTACATCGATTCATGCTTATTTCCTTTGTAAGTTGTTCATTTCCAGTGATATAATCTTTACCTTGATTCTCTGGACTCTTTCCACATTGGACTGATAATGGAGTAAAATTTAGCAAATGTTTCACTTGCCATTCCTAAACTATCCAGAAACTGATCAATCACTGATCTCAGAACGAAGTTTGCAACAACTCTGTAAAACAAAAATAAAATACAGAATCAAATCGAAGTCAAACAAGAAAACTACATTTTGAAAGTAACTGAAAAGTCTCTAAGTTATATGCTTTCTTTTTTTAACATTATTTTTAATTGTTTGAGAGATAGGTAGTACAACTTTCACTCACAGCTAATTAAAATATTAATTATTTACTCTCTCTCTCTCTGTAATACAGTAAAACCTCGTTAAGTCGTCACCCGGATAAGTCGTCACTCCGTTTAAGTCGTCGTTTTCCTTTGGTCCCCACAAGGTCTCATAGTTAATAATGTAAAATAGCCCTCTTTTACTCGTCATCAAATTTAATTCTACTCCGGATAACTCGTCACCCTCAAAAATGGCCAAAAGCATCTTTATTCTCAATTTTGCCTGCTATCTTTTCAGCCCCGCCCTTCACTCTCAGAAAGCCTAGCCTTTACGGGGAATTTTCACGTGGGAAATTCACTTGGGAAATTACACACATCTCGCTGCGACTCTTGTCAAGTGTAGCGTTTTTCTTGACCGCTACTAAGTGTGATTTCATTTCATAGCGAGTAAGCTCCGCTACAACGGCTATTTTTTATCTTGCAATTTCGTGGTTTGATTACATTTGCAACATGTCAGGGAAACGAAAACTTACCTCGTTATGTTTTAAAGAAAAAAAAAGACTTAGTTGCACTTTTTGAAAAATCAAATGTTTCGAAAACAGCTTTTGCCAAAGAACATTGTATTCCCAGGACTACATTAAACGATATTCTTTCATCGAAACAAGTAACTGAAGAAGATGACTGCAAAAGACAAAAGAAAGAGAATGAGGAAATCGAAGTTTGACGAGATCGAGGAGGTTTTAGCTAGTTCGATGGCTAAAACAAGCCAGTTTGCAAAATGTGCCGATTTCTGCCGGGATTCTCAAAGAAAAAACCATGGAAATTGCTAAGGAGTTGAACATTGAAGATTTTGGCGGTAGCAATGGTTGGCTGGAACGTTTCAAAGACAGACATTGCCTTTCTTTTAAAACGATTATAATGTGGTAACGGTAAAAAGTGTTTTTTTTTTTTACTTTCCACTCATTCGCATGTATTGATTTCTGAAAATCTTGTTTTTCTCACCGAATCCTACATCAATTCATGAAAATATTGTATTTCAGTGTTTTTTTGTTTGTTTTTTTTTTTCAAAAATTCCCACTCCGCCTAAGTCGTCAAAAATGTTTGGTTCCTTGAGTGACGACTTAACGAGGTTTTACTGTATATATATTACAAAATACAATCCTATGAGGGCACGTAGACCTATCTTTGTTCTGACTAATGTTAAGGAATTTTAATGTCGTTTATCATTCTCTACATACCAAACTTTTATATAAACTTAAATATTAATTATGTTTATAGAATGCTTACTAACTATTAAAATTATTTCACTTGTTTGCAATTGATTTGAAAGCATTTCCAAGAAATATAAATTATGCAATTAAATTAAATTAGAAACAATTTTGAATATAAAAATCATCTATAGTAGGCTGGGAGAAGATGCCATCATTAAACATTTTTTGCTTTGCCAGATCAAAAGGAAATTAGTTGGACTCGTATTATTACGTTCACATTCCCTGGATTTATTTTGCGTGAAAAAAAAAAATAGTCAGGGTTTTTTTTTTTATCTGTAAATAGGTGTAAAAGCAATGTTTAAAAAACTTTACAAACTGGCATTTCAATCTGATTGGGTAAAATGCCACAATCACTGGCGGATCCAGGATTTTTCAAAGGGGGGGGAGGGGGCTAACTTTTCGGAAGGGCTTTTTATTAGCTATTGAAATCGCCATCACGGCAATATTAATGTCTGTCAGGCAGCAGCCTTTGGATATACCATTTTATCCAATCTATATTCACAGCTGAAGGAGGGGGTGGGAGCTATAACTCCTACTAGCCCCCCCCCCCCCGGATCCTACTACAATGCATGAGATAAGACGCCACGGGTAAGATGCGTAGAGCCATAATAGTTTCCACCAAACTTGGCTGAAATAGCCCATTCCTTAATAACAGAACTCAAAAAACAGTGCTCTTACCTTACTTTCGTTGTTTTTAACCAAATAATAACGATATCAGAAAGACAGTCGCGTTCATCGTGCTGTGAAGAAAGTTTACACATATACGGTTGTGATGTCACAAAAAATTACAACGAAACAGGTATCTCCCCCTCCAGTCTAGCCTTTTACAACAACTCAAATCAAGATAATACCAACATTTATTGCAGAAGTTGTCAAAAATTAAAAATTTAATTTATTCATTCCACAGCCAGCTTTCGTAGACCATTATTTGCAGAATTTGGATATTCATTTCCCTTAGAATATCAAATATTCAATATAATGGGAGATAGGAAGCACCACATATCTTTTTCTATAAATGTATGTCCGCTGATGGCGCGATGTAGAGGGCGCTATTTAGCAGCGCTGCAATTGGCTAAAGTGAAGACCAAGACAAACCCAAATGATTTGAAACTAGTGTGAACATCATATGTATTCAAAGATGTTAAAAAATTGCTACTGGTTACAGCGTCGAAGCATTGATTGCCGTTCATTTTGAAAGATTCCCGTATTTCGTGAACAGTGGCAGCGGCGATAGCGATTCTTACGACAAGGTCTTCATGAGAGATTCTTTGTGTCCCCAAGGGAGAAATCGATACATGTTAAATCGGGCGATCTAAGTGGCCAGGCAATAGCGCCCTCTAGCACCGAAGATTGCAGTCAGCGGAGCTATCGTCGTTGACAAAAAAGATTTGTCGCGTGCTCTCTATCTCCCATTAAAATTTGTTCAGAGACTTTCGATACACCCTGTATATATACATAAGAAGAGAAATTAAAAATAATTCATTCATCACATTCAAATAGTAGATTACCTAAAATTGGAACCATAATGCAAAAAAAATAAAAATGATTTTAAAGTTATATTGCGCCAGTAAATTCGATAGAAAAATTGAAGCAAATGAGAACGAACTGTGAAATAAATTAAGACGTGTATCAATGATAAATTGCTAAAAATGTCCGATCCGTGTTACAAGGTGAACAGATAACAACAAATTTCATCCAAAGAGTTAGTTTAATTAATAAGAATTCGAACAGTGTCCTTAAAAGCAGAATTAATTATGTTATTAACAGTTATTTCTATTATTATGTTCTTTATATAATACCTTACCTCTTAGGTGTAATAAGCAGAAGTCGGAATAAATTATGAAAATATTCTACTTTCTGAACAGTTACAGGACCTGTAATATCCTTTTTAAATATTCCACTTAAGAGATTAGACCAATTAACCTGAAACAAAGAAAAGTGTAATTAAATAAGATGAAAAATAACCAACAATATTTCAGATCGAGATAAGTTTTTGAATGCTGTACGATTTGATAAATAAGCACTTTATAACAGAGCTTCTCAATCGGTGTGTCGCGAGAAAATTCTTAGAATTAATCTGTAACCAGCATTTAGCTTCTCACTCATCAAGCGCTCATATCTAGAATAAAATCTATCTCAAATAACCTAGGGAAACAGAAATGTTAACTACATTCGTTCTAACAATTAAGATTAATAAAATATTAAAATGATGTTCTTCAAATAGGCTTAAAAAATGTTTCAGATACCTTTAACTGTTTAAAAATAAGACTATTATTCATGTTATATTCATTGGTAAATCACAGATTCTATTACAGGATTCTATTAAAGAATTCTATTACAGGATTCTATGAAAGATTCTATTTCAGGATTCTATTAAAGCTTCTATTAAGGATTCTATTAAAGATTCTATTATAGGATTCTATTAAAGATTCTATTACAGGATTCTATTAAATCTTCTATTTACATGATTCTATTAAAGAGTCTATTTCAGGATTCTTTTAAAGATTCTATTTCAGGATTTATTGTACGATTCTATTTCAGGATTTATTGTACGATTCTATTAAAGGATTTCTATTACAGCAATAAAAACAATGAAAAAGTTTGGTGTGTCGAGGGAATTCTAGGAGCAAGGATTTTAGGGTACCGCCTAAATTCTGTAAATATTAAGGTGCGTCGTGAAGCGAAAAAAGTTGAGAAGCACTGCTTTGTAATATTAAGAAATTGATTTAAAATACGAGTAGAAAATTTTGATCACGAAGCTCTTTTACCAACTGTTCTGACATAGTTATTTACCTGTATTTTCTTTCAAGTTACATTAGTCAATGATGGGCGGAATACGTGGGCGAAACAATAGGAGTTAAGACTGAAGTCGAAAAAGATCTGCACGAATACAAACGCCTTTCATGCCTTTCATCAAATCTCTACAAAATAATAAATACTACATAGATATATTAACTATTGAAACCTACCATGTTAGAAATTCTCCAGAGACCCATTACAGAGGTCTCCAAATCATCAAATCTAGCATTGGACGAAATCTAAAATGAAGCAAAAATGTTTTTTATAATGTTTTTATATAATAATATTACTAAAATGTAAATGAAAAGAATATTACATTCAAAAATAAATACACCTATGAATTCATCGAAGGGTCATCAATGGGCCATCACAGGACAAAGTGAATTTTTTACAGAATATGGCTTAGGAATAACAGAATATGTCCTCATATTAGCATGAAATATTAATAAAATTTATTATAATTGGAATAATCTGTTCTTATTTAATATTATAATTAATGATTTATCTTAGGATTCATTTAATATTAGAATTAATGATTTATCTTAGGATTCATTTAATATAGTAATAAATGATATAAAACTTATAACTTATAAAATAAATTATTCTAAGATATTTTTTAAGGAATAAAAGTTTTATCTTATCTGTTTTAAAATATAATTAGTTGTTTAAATTAATGTTAAACAAACGTAATCTTTTATTTAACAAGAAATTATTTAAATCTTTAAATTCAATTTTGAATTCAAGGAACTGTAGATAGATTTTTGTATATTTAACTTCGTTTAACTTACAGCAATCACTTTCAAGTAAAAGATCATCATTTCCTCTACATCCCTGCGTGCCTGCCACCTGGGAGCACCTAACTGAACTGCGATGTCTACAAGTAAGGTTTTGTAGGCTTCTAAGATAGTATTATTCCCATACAAATTTTTATCTAACGATTCAAAAGGTTGATTAATCTGTAAATATATAAAAGAAAATAGAGAAAAGCCATAATTACAATTAGATTGTTACATCATAACAGTGAAGTTAACTAAAGCCTTAAACCATTATCAACTGTGCCTTGTACAAGACTCTATTTAAATTAAATGTCTTAAGTCATCTTAGGATCTTTTCTTAATATTATCAAAACTATTTCAAAGGCTATTCTTCGAAGCTTATCCGTAGATAAAACAGAAGACAAGTATAAGAAATAAACATCAATCACTGCAACTTTTTGCAAGAAACTTTGAAAGACAGGAAGTCATAGATAAATTTTAAATATTCTTAAGTCTGTAATGCATTTTACTTTTGGAAAACAAATCTGTTCTGAAAACAACTCAACATTCTTTGTAAAAACATGAAAAATATTAATTTTTATAGCAACTAAGTTTTTAAATTTAAAGAATCTGTTTAATTTTATTACTTATGAAATTGTAATATATCTTATTTATGGTGGCGATAACCACTGGTACAGGCACTGGGCTGCGAGCTGGAGAAGCCGGGTTCGAAAACAGGCGGAGTTCCGGGTTTTTTTGTAGATTATTTCTCTTTCGAATGGGCTCTAGGGTTTACCCAGCTATTCTATTATAAGCAAAAAGTGAACCAGTTTTTTTTCTTGGGAAAAAGGAGGGCGAGGATTGGGCTGACCACTAGTCCAGATCGTCATAGAAACGTCGGAACTCCCCATCAAAGGCTAGTATGGGAAATTCCCAGTTGTTCTTTTGTTTCTCCAATTTAAATAATAACGTTTGCGTAATATTAATTCAGTTATTATTACTTTATATCGAAACTATTTCTTACTATTAACTCCTTCACGTAAATTTTTTGATCAATTTCCTTCAATAGGTTATCGCCAATTGTTATTCCATATTATTGAATGAATGAATATCTTGAATGAGCAGTTTGTAAACTTACTTTATAATGCCATAAAATCATTTGGGATATCTATTTTTTTTACCGTTTTCTTAAAACCTAGAATTTATTAAACCAACCTTGAAATTCAATGCTCTAGAAAATATCTACCAAGCGAACCCTCCTATCTCCCCAAAAGAAATAATCAAATACCATGAGACTCACTAGAATTCCGTATTTCCACGTTGATTCAATCTCTTTTTCGATTACCCTAACTCCAAAAAGATGGTTGCTTGTAATCCCCAAAGAAATCACATTGGTTAGAAGTTCTGTGATGTCATATTGGTCTTCATTCCAATCGTGTCCCTGGACAGTTGGCCAACCTCCGAGACTCTTGAGAAGATCCGACAAAGATTCCAGACTGTTCTTTTCATCTAAAGTAGTTAATTAAAAAGGATAATTAGAATTTTTTATTGTTAGAATGAATTGCAACGAAAAAAAATACAATAAATAAAAAACAACGAGTAAACCTTCCAAGCAGTAATACTATTTCAGAAATTGTTATTCTTGATTAATAATAATATTATGATTATATTTTTGAATGTTCTTTCTTTCTCTTATTGAACTTTACCCTTTCCTTAAATATCTTTAATCGTAAAGATCATGAACATTTAGTGAGTTAAAACTGCCTTCATTCATTAAATCATTCATTTATTTCATATTATTGATTTTTATATTATTTTCATTAACATCACATGGTGGTTGAAAAGTTCATGCACAAAAATTTTAGCCAAAAAAAATACTGTAACCAGTTGTGTTCTTCCATTGCTTTCCTAACAGGTTTACAAGAAAACCTTTCTCCGACATATTTTGGAAAAATATTACCTTGCCTTGATTCAGTAAATTCTGAGGAGATATAGTTTCTTAAAATTGATGAAATTTGCAGGTTTCTTTTTTTTTTC
>JAFIDM010046399.1:45218-62067 GCA_023159025.1 Thereuonema tuberculata
GAAAAAAAAAAGAAACCTGCAAATTTCATCAATTTTAAGAAACTATACCTCCTCAGAATTTACTGAATCAAGGCAAGGTAATATTTTTCCAAAATATGTCGGAGAAAGGTTTTCTTGTAAACCTGTTAGGAAAGCAATGGAAGAACACAACTGGTTACAGTATTTTTTTTGGCTAAAATTTTTGTGCATGAACTTTTCAACCACCATGTGATGTTAATGAAAATAATATAAAAATCAATAATATGAAATAAATGAATGATTTAATGAATGAAGGCAGTTTTAACTCACTAAATGTTCATGATCTTTACGATTAAAGATATTTAAGGAAAGGGTAAAGTTCAATAAGAGAAAGAAAGAACATTCAAAAATATAATCATAATATTATTATTAATCAAGAATAACAATTTCTGAAACTGCTTGGAAGGTTTTCTCGTTGTTTTTTATTTATTTATTTATTTTTTCGTTGCAATTCATTCTAACAATAAAAAATTCTAATTATCCTTTTTAATTAACTACTTTAGATGAAAAGAACAGTCTGGAATCTTTGTCGGTTCTTCTCAAGAGTCTCGGAGGTTGGCCAACTGCCCAGGGACACGATTGGAATGAAGACCAATATGATATCACAGAACTTCTGACCAATGTGATTTCTTTGGGGATTACAAGCAACCATCTTTTTGGAGTTAGGGTAATCGAAAAAGAGATTGAATCAACGTGGAAATACGGAATTCTAGTGAGTCTCATGGTATTTGATTATTTCTTTTGGGGAGATAGGAGGGTTCGCTTGGTAGATATTTTCTAGAGCATTGAATTTCAAGGTTGGTTTAATAAATTCTAGGTTTTAAGAAAACGGTAAAAAAAATAGATATCCCAAATGATTTCATGGCATTATAAAGTAAGTTTACAAACTGCTCATTCAAGATATTCATTCATTCAATAATATGGAATAACAATTGGCGATAACCTATTGAAGGAAATTGATCAAAAAATTTACGTGAAGGAGTTAATAGTAAGAAATAGTTTCGATATAAAGTAATAATAACTGAATTAATATTACGCAAACGTTATTATTTAAATTGGAGAAACAAAAGAACAACTGGGAATTTCCCATACTAGCCTTTGATGGGGAGTTCCGACGTTTCTATGACGATCTGGACTAGTGGTCAGCCCAATCCTCGCCCTCCTTTTTCCCAAGAAAAAAAACTGGTTCACTTTTTGCTTATAATAGAATAGCTGGGTAAACCCTAGAGCCCATTCGAAAGAGAAATAATCTACAAAAAAACCCGGAACTCCGCCTGTTTTCGAACCCGGCTTCTCCAGCTCGCAGCCCAGTGCCTGTACCAGTGGTTATCGCCACCATAAATAAGATATATTACAATTTCATAAGTAATAAAATTAAACAGATTCTTTAAATTTAAAAACTTAGTTGCTATAAAAATTAATATTTTTCATGTTTTTACAAAGAATGTTGAGTTGTTTTCAGAACAGATTTGTTTTCCAAAAGTAAAATGCATTACAGACTTAAGAATATTTAAAATTTATCTATGACTTCCTGTCTTTCAAAGTTTCTTGCAAAAAGTTGCAGTGATTGATGTTTATTTCTTATACTTGTCTTCTGTTTTATCTACGGATAAGCTTCGAAGAATAGCCTTTGAAATTGTTTTGATAATATTAAGAAAAGATCCTAAGATGACATAAGACATTTAATTTAAATAGTCTTGTACAAGCCACAGTTGATAATGGTTTAAGGCTTTAGTTAACTTCACTGTTATGATTTATAAATCAAATTGTATTTATGGCTTTTGTCTATTTTCTTTTAAATATTTACAGATTAATCAACCTTTTGAATCGTTAGATAAAAATTTGTATGGGAATAATACTATCTTAGAAGCCTACAAAACCTTACTTGTAGACATCGCAGTTCAGTTAGGTGCTCCCAGGTGGCAGGCACGCAGGGATGTAGAGGAAATGATGATCTTTTATTTGAAAGTGATTGCTGTAAGTTAAACGAAGTTAAATATACAAAAATCTATCTACAGTTCCTTGAATTCAAAATTGAATTTAAAGATTTAAATAATTTCTTGTTAAATAAAAGATTACGTTTGTTTAACATTAATTTAAACAACTAATTATATTTTAAAACAGATAAGATAAAACTTTTATTCCTTAAAAAATATCTTAGAATAATTTATTTTATAAGTTATAAGTTTTATATCATTTATTACTATATTAAATGAATCCTAAGATAAATCATTAATTCTAATATTAAATAAGAACAGATTATTCCAATTATAATAAATTTTATTAATATTTCATGCTAATATGAGGACATATTCTGTTATTCCTAAGCCATATTCTGTAAAAAATTCACTTTGTCCTGTGATGGCCCATTGATGACCCTTCGATGAATTCATAGGTGTATTTATTTTTGAATGTAATATTCTTTTCATTTACATTTTAGTAATATTATTATATAAAAACATTATAAAAAACATTTTTGCTTCATTTTAGATTTCGTCCAATGCTAGATTTGATGATTTGGAGACCTCTGTAATGGGTCTCTGGAGAATTTCTAACATGGTAGGTTTCAATAGTTAATATATCTATGTAGTATTTATTATTTTGTAGAGATTTGATGAAAGGCATGAAAGGCGTTTGTATTCGTGCAGATCTTTTTCGACTTCAGTCTTAACTCCTATTGTTTCGCCCACGTATTCCGCCCATCATTGACTAATGTAACTTGAAAGAAAATACAGGTAAATAACTATGTCAGAACAGTTGGTAAAAGAGCTTCGTGATCAAAATTTTCTACTCGTATTTTAAATCAATTTCTTAATATTACAAAGCAGTGCTTCTCAACTTTTTTCGCTTCACGACGCACCTTAATATTTACAGAATTTAGGCGGTACCCTAAAATCCTTGCTCCTAGAATTCCCTCGACACACCAAACTTTTTCATTGTTTTTATTGCTGTAATAGAAATCCTTTAATAGAATCGTACAATAAATCCTGAAATAGAATCGTACAATAAATCCTGAAATAGAATCTTTAAAAGAATCCTGAAATAGACTCTTTAATAGAATCATGTAAATAGAAGATTTAATAGAATCCTGTAATAGAATCTTTAATAGAATCCTATAATAGAATCTTTAATAGAATCCTTAATAGAAGCTTTAATAGAATCCTGAAATAGAATCTTTCATAGAATCCTGTAATAGAATTCTTTAATAGAATCCTGTAATAGAATCTGTGATTTACCAATGAATATAACATGAATAATAGTCTTATTTTTAAACAGTTAAAGGTATCTGAAACATTTTTTAAGCCTATTTGAAGAAAATCATTTTAATATTTTATTAATCTTAATTGTTAGAACGAATGTAGTTAACATTGCTGTTTCCATAGGTTACTTGAGATCTAGATTTTATTCTAGATACGAGCGTTTGATGAGTGAGAAGCTAAATGTTGGTTACAGATTAATTATCAGAATTTTCTCGCGACACACCGATTAAGAAGCTCTGTTATAAAGTGCTTATTAATCAAATCGTATAGCATTCAAAAACTTTTCTCGATGTGAAATATTGTTGGTTATTTTTCATCTTATTTAATTACACTTTTCTTTGTTTCAGGTTAATTGGTCTAATCTCTTAAGTGGAATATTTAAAAAGGATATTACAGGTCCTGTAACTGTTCAGAAAGTAGAATATTTTCATAATTTATTCCGACTTCTGCTTATTACACCTAAGAGGTAAGATATTATATAAAGAACATAATAATAGAAATAACTGTTAATAACATAATTAATTCTGCTTTTAAGGACACTGTTCGAATTCTTATTAATTAAACTAACTCTTTGGATGAAATTTGTTGTTATCTGTTCACCTTGTAACACGGATCGGACATTTTTAGCAATTTATCATTGATACACGTCTTAATTTATTTCACAGTTCGTTCTCATTTGCTTCAATTTTTCTATCGAATTTACTGGCGCAATATAACTTTAAAATCATTTTTATTTTTTTTGCATTATGGTTCCAATTTTAGGTAATCTACTATTTGAATGTGATGAATGAATTATTTTTAATTTCTCTTCTTATGTATATATACAGGGTGTATCGAAAGTCTCTGAACAAATTTTAATGGGAGATAGAGAGCACGCGACAAATCTTTTTTGTCAACGACGATAGCTCCGCTGACTGCAATCTTCGGTGCTAGAGGGCGCTATTGCCTGGCCACTTAGATCGCCCGATTTAACATGTATCGATTTCTCCCTTGGGGACACAAAGAATCTCTCATGAAGACCTTGTCGTAAGAATCGCTATCGCCGCTGCCACTGTTCACGAAATACGGGAATCTTTCAAAATGAACGGCAATCAATGCTTCGACGCTGTAACCAGTAGCAATTTTTTAACATCTTTGAATACATATGATGTTCACACTAGTTTCAAATCATTTGGGTTTGTCTTGGTCTTCACTTTAGCCAATTGCAGCGCTGCTAAATAGCGCCCTCTACATCGCGCCATCAGCGGACATACATTTATAGAAAAAGATATGTGGTGCTTCCTATCTCCCATTATATTGAATATTTGATATTCTAAGGGAAATGAATATCCAAATTCTGCAAATAATGGTCTACGAAAGCTGGCTGTGGAATGAATAAATTAAATTTTTAATTTTTGACAACTTCTGCAATAAATGTTGGTATTATCTTGATTTGAGTTGTTGTAAAAGGCTAGACTGGAGGGGGAGATACCTGTTTCGTTGTAATTTTTTGTGACATCACAACCGTATATGTGTAAACTTTCTTCACAGCACGATGAACGCGACTGTCTTTCTGATATCGTTATTATTTGGTTAAAAACAACGAAAGTAAGGTAAGAGCACTGTTTTTTGAGTTCTGTTATTAAGGAATGGGCTATTTCAGCCAAGTTTGGTGGAAACTATTATGGCTCTACGCATCTTACCCGTGGCGTCTTATCTCATGCATTGTAGTAGGATCCGGGGGGGGGGGGGCTAGTAGGAGTTATAGCTCCCACCCCCTCCTTCAGCTGTGAATATAGATTGGATAAAATGGTATATCCAAAGGCTGCTGCCTGACAGACATTAATATTGCCGTGATGGCGATTTCAATAGCTAATAAAAAGCCCTTCCGAAAAGTTAGCCCCCTCCCCCCCCTTTGAAAAATCCTGGATCCGCCAGTGATTGTGGCATTTTACCCAATCAGATTGAAATGCCAGTTTGTAAAGTTTTTTAAACATTGCTTTTACACCTATTTACAGATAAAAAAAAAAACCCTGACTATTTTTTTTTTTCACGCAAAATAAATCCAGGGAATGTGAACGTAATAATACGAGTCCAACTAATTTCCTTTTGATCTGGCAAAGCAAAAAATGTTTAATGATGGCATCTTCTCCCAGCCTACTATAGATGATTTTTATATTCAAAATTGTTTCTAATTTAATTTAATTGCATAATTTATATTTCTTGGAAATGCTTTCAAATCAATTGCAAACAAGTGAAATAATTTTAATAGTTAGTAAGCATTCTATAAACATAATTAATATTTAAGTTTATATAAAAGTTTGGTATGTAGAGAATGATAAACGACATTAAAATTCCTTAACATTAGTCAGAACAAAGATAGGTCTACGTGCCCTCATAGGATTGTATTTTGTAATATATATACAGTAAAACCTCGTTAAGTCGTCACTCAAGGAACCAAACATTTTTGACGACTTAGGCGGAGTGGGAATTTTTGAAAAAAAAAAACAAACAAAAAAACACTGAAATACAATATTTTCATGAATTGATGTAGGATTCGGTGAGAAAAACAAGATTTTCAGAAATCAATACATGCGAATGAGTGGAAAGTAAAAAAAAAAAACACTTTTTACCGTTACCACATTATAATCGTTTTAAAAGAAAGGCAATGTCTGTCTTTGAAACGTTCCAGCCAACCATTGCTACCGCCAAAATCTTCAATGTTCAACTCCTTAGCAATTTCCATGGTTTTTTCTTTGAGAATCCCGGCAGAAATCGGCACATTTTGCAAACTGGCTTGTTTTAGCCATCGAACTAGCTAAAACCTCCTCGATCTCGTCAAACTTCGATTTCCTCATTCTCTTTCTTTTGTCTTTTGCAGTCATCTTCTTCAGTTACTTGTTTCGATGAAAGAATATCGTTTAATGTAGTCCTGGGAATACAATGTTCTTTGGCAAAAGCTGTTTTCGAAACATTTGATTTTTCAAAAAGTGCAACTAAGTCTTTTTTTTTCTTTAAAACATAACGAGGTAAGTTTTCGTTTCCCTGACATGTTGCAAATGTAATCAAACCACGAAATTGCAAGATAAAAAATAGCCGTTGTAGCGGAGCTTACTCGCTATGAAATGAAATCACACTTAGTAGCGGTCAAGAAAAACGCTACACTTGACAAGAGTCGCAGCGAGATGTGTGTAATTTCCCAAGTGAATTTCCCACGTGAAAATTCCCCGTAAAGGCTAGGCTTTCTGAGAGTGAAGGGCGGGGCTGAAAAGATAGCAGGCAAAATTGAGAATAAAGATGCTTTTGGCCATTTTTGAGGGTGACGAGTTATCCGGAGTAGAATTAAATTTGATGACGAGTAAAAGAGGGCTATTTTACATTATTAACTATGAGACCTTGTGGGGACCAAAGGAAAACGACGACTTAAACGGAGTGACGACTTATCCGGGTGACGACTTAACGAGGTTTTACTGTATTACAGAGAGAGAGAGAGTAAATAATTAATATTTTAATTAGCTGTGAGTGAAAGTTGTACTACCTATCTCTCAAACAATTAAAAATAATGTTAAAAAAAGAAAGCATATAACTTAGAGACTTTTCAGTTACTTTCAAAATGTAGTTTTCTTGTTTGACTTCGATTTGATTCTGTATTTTATTTTTGTTTTACAGAGTTGTTGCAAACTTCGTTCTGAGATCAGTGATTGATCAGTTTCTGGATAGTTTAGGAATGGCAAGTGAAACATTTGCTAAATTTTACTCCATTATCAGTCCAATGTGGAAAGAGTCCAGAGAATCAAGGTAAAGATTATATCACTGGAAATGAACAACTTACAAAGGAAATAAGCATGAATCGATGTAAATAGGCATGAATTGTTGTTTTTCATTTTGTTTCATTTTTGTGCATGTTGGGGAAATTCCCTTTTCTTTTTAAAAACCATGTTAAACTTTATTTCCTAATGCTGATTTATATTTTGTGGCTTTTTCATTTGTAATTTAATAGCCACTTGTGCTCGAAAGCTGAGGGCTAAATTTTATAATCCTGAAAAGTAACAGGATTTTTATTTTCTTGTTTGTTTTTGGCGGAACTCACATCCGGGAACGGTTGTGAGTTCCATATGTCTTTCATGCCTTTCTGAGCTTGTCATCGAAGTGGTGAGTTTGGCTGATGATTCATAACGATGATGAAACGGCCGTTCCAGTCTCCACTTCGTTGACAAACTAAGGCATGAATTGTTGTTTTATTTTGTTTCCTTGTGCATGTTGGGTAAATTCCCTTTTGTTTTTAAATACTTGTATATTATTTGAAAATCTTGCATATCTGAGAAGGTTTGATTTATTATCGGTCTATTACAGCAATGGGACGAGAAATTTATTCATTTTGTAGACCAATTATACTTCATGCATTCATTTACATTTATTCTAGTAAAATATACAGTCGGACCTCTATTTAACGAAGTCGCTAAATCCCGAAAAAAACTTCGTTATATGGAAAATTCGTTAAATAGAGGTTCACCTTTTAAAATTACTTTAAACTCCATAAAACAGATTTAAAATACTTAAACAATAAATATTATTAAAAAAGTAATAATTTTAATGATATAAAGCATACGTTATCACATGCGTGCTTAAATTTTACTAATAAAGTCTGTTAATTTTGTCTGAGTTTTTTTTTTTTTTTTTTTTTTTTTTTTTTTTTAAAAAAATCTATTTTCGGTTTGCCATTTTCGTTTCCAATGCACCAAAAACCCGTTCAGTATTTTCTTCAAATTGTAATCCGCGTCAGATTGTTTCAATTGATTTTAGCATTTCATCATCATGATCATTTCCATTATCATCATCTTCATCGCAATTCATAGCTGTATTGTTTTTATTTTTCACATTGTCCAAAATATCCGATTCAGTTAGTGTTTCCGAGGTCTCAACTTCAAAATCAAATGAAAGATAATCATCAATCAGCACATCATCGTTAATTTCTTCCTTTTACCTCAGTGTTTCCTCGAAAAAGTTCGTTAAATAGAAAATGCACTTCGCTATTTGGAGGTTATTTTACGAAGAAATTAGCAAACTGTTCTTGGTTCCAAAGAAAAGTTCGCAAAATAGAGGTTCGTTAAATAGAGGTCCGACTGTATTTATCATTGTATTCTGATTTATTTAATATAACAAATTATTTTTTAATTTTAATAGTGAAAACGATCTAAATTAACTCTTAACTGACAAAGATTATCTATTCAAGCATTTAACATTAAAAATATATTAATTTAATTTAATTTAAAATTCAATTTCAAATAATTAAAAAGCTAAAATTTGAAATTGCTAAGCATAGTAAGAACCGACAGACGTAAGGATTCAATCCGATAATAAATGAATTAATTCTTATCCTTATTAAAAAAACAAACAAAAAAAAAACATCTTGATGGTTCAGGGACAGGATGGCATTGGTTGAGTATTACAAAGGAAAATTCACTAATTATTAATAGTTCGTTTTGTTTAAGGTTCAAACAATGAAGATCCGAGAGAACGATGGGCCGAAATATGGTTCAGATGACAAAAGAGACTAAGAAATTGTCATTTACCTAATCTTCTGTGAATTCTAATTATTTTCAGTTCAGTGTATCAGAATATAACAGTGTATCTTAAAGATTTTTTTACTACATTTAAATCACGCTCTTTCTTGTAGACCCATCAGATGTATGCATCTTACATCCCGATATTTCTTACATTCAATGACTTCCATGTATGTGAAGAAATACTTCAGAAGAGGACAAAAAAAAGCAGTAAGTCAGTAATACCGAGTATTTCGAAGCTGAAAACGCAGGTAACAATATTCCATTTGAGTGTAATGTTGTTAAATCTCTTGTAGGTGGAAGATATGGGGACTCAGATCCGCCAGGAATTAGTGGATCGAGTAAATGAAATCCCTTGGCTTCAATTTAAGCTCAAACAACAACTGAAAGACAAAGTAAGAAATATTTATTCTTTTTGTCGTATTGTGCTAATTAATAAACAAATTTTAAAAATGTAGATTTAATTGCACAGCAAAAAAGTAGCTGAACTTTTTATAGCTCTAATCTTCAGACTTGTAGAGTATTTTTTTATTATTATTATAAATTATTATTTTTTATTCTTATATTATTATTAATTTTTTTCTTTTTTCTATTTTATGATAAAAATTTAAGTGAAATAAATAAAAAACACGACACTTTCGAAAGAATCTGTTGGCTCTTAAGAGAAAAAATAATTTGGGCGGGATTTAGTTTGTGTTTCAGATATTGAATGCGTGTATTTTTAATTTAAACTGGAATAACCAATCATATCTGATAATTTTACTCCAAATTCGGAGTCATTTGAGTTTGGCTGAGGAGCGATAGCGTTTGCGAAACAGGTGTCCTTCAATGTCGACCAAAAAAGCCTCCTTTTTATATACAAAATTGTTATTATTATTATCCTTCTTATATTTACATTTGCAGATTTCAAAAGTGGCTCTAAATATAGGATTTGATACGGAAATACTGTATTCTAAAAAACTAAGTGAGATTTATAAACATGTAAGTAAAATTAACGTATATTTTACTATTTTAGTATATTCATTAAGTTTATTGGATAACTTATTCGGTGATGCTTTTTTAATATATTTTTTAAAAAACTAGCTTCAGTAAATGGATCACTCGAGGTTTACGCCCCTATCGACGTCACGTATGACGTGTATCCCACATGCGGCGTGAGCTTGTGGGATAAGCAAACATATAACTTTGTGTGAACTACTTAAAAAAATCGTCGATATTTGATATTTCAAGACGGATGGTTTAGTACTGTGCAGATCCAGTACTGTAATAATTCTGTAAAAACGCTTGGAATATCCTTCTTTAATATAATATTTCCTCTATATCTACACCGGTTAAAACAAAGCACATGGCTTTGTTTATCCCACATGCGAAGCAATAGCCTGGTGGGATATGTTGTAACTACGAAGCCCCGCCTATTCTCAAGTGATCCATTAAATTACATCCTTCTTTGAAAATATATTGCTGTCTTCAATAGGCGATAATCAACTCTACATCCAATCTGAAAATTTTGGAAGGCTTACAATCGTTCCATCCAAATGAAATCTTTTACTTCAGCCTCTATATATACTAGGGTTAAAACGAAGCATATGGCTTTGTTTATCTCACAAGCCCAAAAGTAGACTGGTGGGATATTTTGGAACTACGAAGCCCCGCCTATCCTCAAGTGGTCCATTATTGAATATTTTTTTAAATTATCAAACATTCTTTAAATAGATATTAGAATTTTTCAAAATTAAATATAATACAATAATTCTGAACTATGAAAAAAATTTTTTTAAATATTTACAACATATAAGCATTTAACAAGTAAAACGTTTTAGTCGTAATACCTTTATCTTCACTAGAATACCTGCCTTCCTCCTTCGACTTTTCTATCCTTTTTTTTTTTTTTTTGGTCTATTGCGTATGCTCCTGAAATGATATAAAGTAAAATGTCGAATCACATATCTCCAGTTAATCTTGATAATTCGTGTATATGAAGGAACAAATGCCTATGTAAAACCTAGTCTTATTACTGCTTATGGAGATGATTGTCAACTGTGCTGTTTGATAGCAATCAAATGAAAGTATACGAGTCTTTTTATGAAGCGAATTCCCTTATATTCTATCAGCATTCAAACGCCAAAAAACACAGGAAGATAGTGCCATTTTTGCTTCAAGACATTGGTAGTAGCTAATAGAGTAGACTCGCGTAAAAAATATAGCAAAAAAAAAACAAACAAACAAACAAAAAAAAAACAGCCGAGGTTTTCCATTTGCTGTAGAATTCATATAAACTACTAGTTTTTAGCTGGTATAGTATTCTAACCATTGTTAACTATATACTCATATACAGTGAGTAACTTGAAAAGAGGTAAATGTAAGAGGCGTTAAGTCCGCGAATTCAAAGGAACGGTTTGATTTATTTATTAATGTAGAAACTAAAAAAACAACATACTGGAAATAGATGTCTTTGAACAGGCTGGACATTTTCCTTCTCCATGCCAGTAAAATTTACCCTTGAGGAACTACTCCACAAAAAATAAATTCATAATACTCTTCATAATATTTAAAAACCTCTTCAATATTCTACAAGTGAGGTTTCCCATTTTATAGTAAAGTTATTCATAAGAGCTTCTGAGTAATAATTGCTTCTGATGCTTAAGATTGCTTCTTAGTTGTTTTTGTATTTTTAATTGCCATTAAATAATCAAAGTATTATATATTGTTAAACTTTAATTAACAACATGTAATCAAAACAATTCTATGCACGCAATGTTTAATCTGATTCTAATAAATCTAGCGGTTAACTTTAATCATACTCGTATTACTTTAACAAACTTAGAAGATTAACATTTAAGTTATTATAAGTTTACTTAGAGAAACTCATATTTCTTTATTTTTCTTTAGATGGATATAAGTGATAGTTTTCTTTTGAATTCTGTTAAGGCATATCGCACCAAATTCCAAGACCAGCTTTCTAAATTGAATGAAGAAGTGGATAGGTCCACGTAAGTCCTTATTTAATCTTTTATTATAATTCTTACATTTCTTAACCCAGTAAATAAAAAAAAAAATTTAAAAAATTCTTTTTTTTTCTTCTTTTTTTTTTCTATTGTATTTGTTAATGATTATTTTTGAATATACCATAAACGAGTTCTGTATTTAAATCAATGTTATAATGTAATTACAATTTAGCAAATCGGTTATTACTGTCAAGAAATTTTGCAATTACAGTTAATAGGTGCCTAATCAATTTAAAATGTATTTATAATGAAAACTTTTAGATTTAATTATACTGTTAAAAAGAATCAATTAAAGTTATTTATTTCATCTAAGCATTTAATTAATGCATCTTTTTTTTTATTTTCCTTAATCAAAATATAACAATTAATATCATTTTTGTCATAATATAATTAATTAATATAATAGCCTGCTGATCTCTATTGTTGGTTAGTGCTGAAATTTCATGAATTTTACTTGAGACTATTTTCACTCCAACTCTAATTCATTGAACTACTGATATGATTGTCTTAAGAACATTTCGTAAATAAAATTAGGCGTTTCTTGTATTCTTCTCAACCAATAACATTTTCTTTCTCCATTTTGTTTGTTTCAGCAATGTTATGATTTCTGCTGAATAATGTCCCATCACAAAGGATTTCTTAAATTATGAAACGCAACAATTCCTTTTATTAAAATGCAATTTGGGACAGTTATCAGTAATAAAGTTATATCTTTTCTTTACAGATTTGCTGATCCACCTCCTATCACTCAATCGAATGCTTTTTATTTTAGAGAAACCAACAGTATATGTGAGTTAAACTATTGTTTTTGTAAAATAATAATTCGAACTCGGCAATTCGTTGATAAATAAGACTGTTGGTGAATAATTTCAAACAAAAATTCTTTCTTTTTTAATTCCTTCTTTATTTTTCAGCTCTTTCCGTTCCTCTTTTAACCGATATTTATTTCTCTTTGGATCGACCCAAATATTTAAATTACGGAAGTCTTGGGTCAGTGATTGGTCACGAGTTCAGTCACACAATTGATTATTTGGGTAAGAAAAGACTTCATAGTTATTTCCTTTTTAGGAAAAAGTAACAATTAATTGAATACAAACTATAAATTTTCACTAGTTTATTGAATTTATACAAATATTGTATCTATTTAATTCATTAATTTGATGAGCTCTGTAGACCTACGAATTTGGACTTTACGTCTAAACTTATAAATTCTAGAATACATTTTTAGGAGGTTTCATATTCAGTGTTTATGTTAAAAAAATCTTTCTAATTTCATACTTCCCAAATCATTAACATAAGAGGATCATTTTATCCCCTTTTTCGGGAAAACCATCTCTTCCCATTTTGAATAATTAATCTTTTCAACAGTGTAGTATTGTATTATTATAAAATAATTGCAAAAGTATCGGAAATTCAAAAGAATTAGTCGTGTATCACGTGACTTGCTCTGAGTTTTTCTTTTAAGAAGAAATGAAACAGTTGTAGGGCGCTAATTTATCAATAGATGGCGCCACATTCGTATGTGTCTAGAAACTTCTAAATCAACACTGGAGGCTTTAAATTGGCACATTTCGTCATTGAATTTGCTTTAAAAAAACCTTTACAACATATTCTTTAAGTTATCGTTTCCTTATTCTTCGTACAACCTTACAGTTTATTTTTAAAGATTGTTTTATGCCTGCTCTAGTCCTATAAGATAGTCCCTGTACCACCTACTTGTGTAAGTAACAAAATAAGTAAGTCTGCAACGTAGTACATTACAGACAGCTGTCTTAAAGCTGAATGAAAATCACGGCAAATCATTCCAGAATATGAATAAACAAGAATTTGTAAAAATACCGTTGTTCAGCAAAAATAAAGTATTTATTTATTTATTTTCAGATGAAAATTTTGCTGGAAGTCAATGGTGGGATGTCAGAGCCAAGATGAATTACGATACGAAGCGAAACTGCTTCAAGCGATTGTATCAGAAACATCTGCAAACCACCTACGGAGAACAGGTCCGTACATTCAGATCATACAAATATTCAAAGACTCGAAATGCTGAAGTAATTTCTTCTTCTGAAATGAACATAACCTCATCATTTCAAAAATGCGTCAAATATATCTTCAGATTGTAATCAATTAGAAACTGAGTAAAAATAACATTTAGTCTTTTTATCAAATTTGAATTCATGTTATATTCTAAAAAGCCGACGAATTTGTGAATAAGTAAAGGGAAAAGAAAAGTTATTATCTATACCATATTCCAAATATTTGATACAATTAACTAGAAAGAAACGCTATTTACTTTCCTTAAACTATGCGGCATTAAAAAAAAAAAAAAAAAGAATAAATTAATATTATTGTTTTTATTTTATTTTTTATTGCTTTTATACAGATCGATCTTACGAAAACCTCATATTTTTAGGAAATTAGTTTATAAAGGGTGCGTCTTTTATTTACCGACATTTCTAATATCTTGCAATTATAACATTGTTCTCTAATTAATAAGTTTGTTTTTAATTTGGATAAAATACAGATGAAAGATCTCAGAATTATTTCCTTGTAACAAAGTACTAGTTTTCTGGGACCATTGAGAAATTTTCAAGAATTTGAGATTCTTGTTTTTGGTCTGGAATTGTTCATCTCTTTTCAATTCGATTTACGACAATGAACGACGAAAATTATAGATTTTGATTTTTTAACTTTCCATCAAACGAAATAACGAGTTTATTTTACTAAACAACATAATAGGGTTATAGTAGGTCACCCTCACCCCCCCCCCCTGTCTCCCCCTGGTCTGAGATACTCCAAAAAGAATCGATTCCAAGCGGTTATGTTGGTACAAACTGATATTTTATTCCATTTTGTGGACAGAGAGAAGCTAAAACAATGAACATTCACATTTAAATTTATTAGGCTATTAAGGCTAAAATTATGGGTTAATTTTCTATATGGCTGAACTATAGGCTACAATTAATGAGTTATTTTCTTTTTTCTCTGGCTATTCTCTCATTGCGCCACACACACACACACACAAAGGGAGTGATATGAACCGGTAATTTTAATGTAGTCCCCGTGGCCTAATGGATAAGACGTCTGACTGCGGCTCCAAGGTTACAGGTTCGATTCCCGTCGCGACCGTTTCAGTGTAGCCATGTTTTCACTGCACCGGACAATGGAAACAAATGTTGTTTCAATTGTTGAACTATGCCAGACAATCAGAAAAGAAATATTTTATATAGTAATATAGATTAAGAGATATCCCGCTGAGTAACAAATATATGTACTTGCAAAAACAAAAAAAAAACAAAAAAATACTTTCTCAAATATACTGGAAGAGAAGAAAGAAGGGAGAAAAATAGTCACGAGTTATTTCACGTGGTCCAAATACGAAGAAAGAAGAAGACTTTCCCAAATATATTTATGAAGAATATATATATATTGATGGCTTTTTTCAGATAAATTAAAATC
The DNA here is from genome assembly GCA_023159025.1 of Thereuonema tuberculata. NCBI lineage: Eukaryota > Metazoa > Arthropoda > Chilopoda > Scutigeromorpha > Scutigeridae > Thereuonema > Thereuonema tuberculata. Next base: position 60,501 of record JAFIDM010046399.1, read on the forward strand.
TACTAAAATGTTACTTATTATTAAGAATATTTAGTAATAAATGACACTTAAAATTTCAGGTATTTTCATTCTTTTTGGATCATTTAAATAGAAAACAAAAGACTAATCAGTATTATTATGTTTCTATTTCTAACAGACTGAGGTTTCTGACGCCAATATTGAGAATATTGCAGACAGTACAGGTTTAGAATTAACATTTTTAGTAAGTACAATTCCTATTTAATAAATTTATTAAATATTATTAATTTCGAATAAAAAAGAAAAGTTAAAATATTCAAAATAACCTCTGCTGTCATTTATATTAAAATCAGTAAAAATCGCCAGGAAAATGTGGGAATCTTAGTAAATAAAATAGATCAAATTGTCAACAAATTATTGCGCGTGACGTGTAGATTTGAAGAAATTGTATTTATTTGTTGATTCTCCACCAATGAATGAAAAGCTCGTGACATAATTATTTAAGGCTAATTATAAACCAATTTAATTCTAGTTAATTTTTATCAACAAATAGCTTAAAAAAATAAGGATTATTATATTGCTTTCGAAATGTCTATTGTTTCATTGTTTTGGAAAATACATAGCTTGTAAATTACTTAAAAGACATTGGTTTAAGTTATTTGGAAGACTTCTTTCTGTTACGGTCTAACGGATCACTAAATATCTCCTGTAAACATTAAGCTTTAAAGTCCTCGCGCTCAAAGATGAATCTCCCAGAATGCAAAGCAGATTATAGATTGTCCTTTCCTAGCCCTTCGCTAACATTGAAATAGAAGAGAAGCGACCTCTTCTATTTCAATGTTAGCGAAGGGCCAGGAATGGACAATCTATAATCTGCTTTGCATTCTGGGAGATTCATCTTTGAGCGTGAGGACTTTTAATTTGATATGTTGCGCTATATATACCGGTATATGAAATGCTAAAACTAAATTCATTTAAAGCTTTCTTTTAGGAAGTGCTTATGCTTTCATGGGTAAAAGGAAATTTAACGTGTAGTGAATTCACATAAGAAATAAAAAATAAAGGCCTGTACATAAATAAGCTTTTACTCTTTGAGCTTATTTAACTCGTCAGATTCACCCTCGATGATAAACTCAGAAAGGCGTGAAAGGACATGGAAACCATCTTCGCTCCCCAAAGTGACCTCCAACCAAATACAAGCAACAATAAAAACAAACTGTAATTAGTATAGAAATTGAAAAAAAAAATCACTTCCGGGCACACATAATGAAGATAAAATACATTTATACAATAAGTAAATAAAAACCTGTACAGTTTCGGCCTGTTTTAACTCTACAAGGCCATCATCAGCAGAATATAAGAATTTGATCGTGAAGAAGAATTTATATAAAATTTAATCAATTATTTTTTTTAATTGAATAATTAGTATAGACAAAAAAGCCTTTGAATCCTCAAACGGTAGGTACAGCAGGCTTTAATAATAAAGAAAAACCCGAAATCAAAGCAAATTTTCGATGAGTCCTATAAGGACGAAACGATCGTTCCAGATTTTCCTCCGACATTAAGCTCAAGGCGGAGGGAAAAACAAGGTGGAGGGAATAAGCTAGCT